>JAARMF010000663.1:14887-65123 GCA_022844705.1 Toxascaris leonina | reverse complement strand
AATTATGTATATATATATATATATATGCCTGCTTGCCCGCATCTGTATGTGACGAGTGCCCTGATCTTTTGCTTATCCCGTCAGTGAAATCATCGACGAATAGGATCCATTCTAGTAAAAATAGTTCGCACTATAATCTTCAGTCCTTCTAGGATCACTTTGGAAATCGAGGAGCGGTTTACAGCTCCTTTCTTGCGAGGAGAGATGAGCTTTATTTTTTCTTTTCTTTTCTAGCGCTCCCCTGTGCTCCTATTTTATTACCTTGGCTTGTGATGAAAACCTTGTTACTATTTTTCTTTTCTTTTATGCTCCACCCACATAAGAATCAGATGATTCGGAACTTCTTGCCGTCTGAGGCAATTTCACTGTTTTTTCTTTTTTTTCTTAAAGGATACATCGATGATCGATTCAATTGCGGTTGAGAGATCGATCGAGACATGAGGAAACTTTTAATATTACTAACAAATGCAAACAGCATTTTGGGCAGTTTAAGGTGCGCTGACCGAAATCAAATATGATTCAAGAGGCGCGGCCAAATCGAACAAATCATTATGAGCAACGCTTGCTTTGTGTGAGAAAGACGCAAACTGTCACATTCAAACGAGAGTTTTAATGACTCAGCTGTTCACGTTGTTCGAGATGCTGGTCGCCAGCACATAGGTTTAAGCACTGAACAAAAAATACCAGCGGAGGGCAAAGACATCCTGTAAAGTGAAGCAAAGAGGTAATCAACCTTCGGAGATAAACGACTGGCTTCACCGAACTTTTTTGGTTAAATGCGTGCGGTCGAGGGACGTCGAATGTTTTGACACGTCTTTGTGATATTGTGTCGCAGAAAACGTGCTCGTGCTGTGCTGGATGTCTGTCATCTGTTTCCAGAGGGTGGTCCTTTCTTGTTTCAGTTTATAGGACGCCTTTTATTTGATGATCACCGCACGCATACAACTGCAAAACGCGTCATCACACACACGGAAATTATGAATACTGAATAGAGACACAAATTAACAGAAAAGACTAACAGTGCAGAGAATTGGCATAGGAAAATCATTAAAAAACCACAAGGCGAACTGGTGTAATCCTGTTCAACCGCAAAAATCTACATTTTTTGTTGCCTCTCTAGTTTTTTTTTTGTAATCAATTTTTGAGCTGAGGTTCAGGCTATTTTGCTATGAGGAATTTAAGAAAACAAATGAAACACTACAATTGATGGTTCATAAAAAACACGTTCCGTAAACAAATTTCGTGCAATACCTCATCATTAATGGATAAAAGTCCTCTACAAATTTCTACCGATAAATGACCAAAACCGAATTCGGCACTGTAATATGACATATTAAGTAGTGCGACGCAGCCCCATTTTACTTTTTTTGCACACTACTTTACAGTCTATTGTGATGTATGTAAGATGCACTATTTCCTATCCCTCACAACTATCCATGAAGGAAGCACTTTCTGGAAAACTGTCACATATAGCCATCCCAAAGGTTTTTCACGAAATATCATTCCGAATGTAACTCACCAAATTTTTGTTGTCCTACGAATCATCGCCTCACAGACCACGAAGCGGGCTGCGACGGGGCCGCTTCTCTCAGTCACCTCCAGTTGCTTTCGCTTCCGCTATCGTTTAAACTCGGAATGTCATCGGGCATTTGGCGTCTTTCCGGATCCTTCCTGTTTAAGTTGGAGGAGTCGAACTGCTGGAAGGATCAAGGCTTTTTTGAGGTTGTCCACTACCGTTTTATAGTCTGCCTTGATGTCATTAGTGGTGACCATCCAGTCTGTCGCTTCCATGTAAGAAGATAATGTGTCATTATTCGAAGTTGCTTTTGAGCACCGCCCTCTTTGTAAGACGTTGTTCTTGCGCCTATAGCTTATTCCGATCTTAGCGCGAAGGCGGCGATGGTCAGAACTCGTTCGTGTAATCTTTTCGCCAATTACGAACACATCCATGAATAGACGGTTTATGTCTGTTAGCACGTATTTTATTCGGTTCAAATTAGCACCACCCGGGCTCCGCCAAGTCCATTCTCTCTTCTGGTCCTTTTGAAAACAAGTGTTCATTGTGTGCAGATGGTTGCTGATCGCTAGTCTTATAGAGCGTGGTCCTCTAGTGTTCCGAACTCCAATGCCATAGTTGCCAACACAACTCTCTGAACGGTGGATCATGCACCGACCTTCGCATTAAAGTCACCTTAAACAATTGAGTACGTTGTTCTGATCTTCATAGCATTCTCAAATTCTTCGTATAATTCTTCGACCACAGTCTCATCTGCTTACAAGGAAAGTCTTGCATCTTACGGGACACGTATATCTGGCAGCCTTTACTCTTATCAAGTCGGTCTACTAATACTGCAACGTTAAGTCATATGAGATCGCAACTTCTGATCATATGTATGGCGCCCTTCCATACTATTAAGCCAACTCCCCTTATTCTTGAACTGTTCTTGGAAGCCTTACCATGGAAGACCTGGTCTCCTGTATACCATCTTGTTGTGAGCTGTTCACTGTCTTGCGTTTCACAGATGCCAATGATGTCAGCTTTCATCTTTGACGTGATGTCGATGTATGCGTCTCCTAGAGCATCACTCGACAAAATTCTGTTATTACGCGAATTAACTCAGATGTCTGCACCCAAGTCATGAACCACTACTCGTTTGCAATCCATTCCTAACATCACAGCTCAAAAGCCCTTCCCTTTGTTCTTATTTGTACTCGACTTTATAGCAATTAAAGTTTTCGGCAGTTACGCTCGGCGGCTTTCGTGCCCATATAGCCGTGGTTCGCCTCTCCATGCTCCGCTTGGATGGTCACTGGGAATCGGACATTCGGTCGTCAACGCGTGGCCTAATGGGAGCCTGTCCAGCTTGGTGGGACCTGACAGAGCATAACGCTTCGCTAGCATAGCCCCCCAGAAGCCGTTGCCTGTCCCGCACCGCGAAGAGATGTGGAGCAGAACTTTGAGGGACTCTACAGGTAAACCTCTCTCTATAAGTCGCCTCCGGACTATCTTGTTCTGGTATGCCCTGCGAAACAGCTATTCAACCAACC
Source organism: Toxascaris leonina (assembly GCA_022844705.1). Taxonomy (NCBI): domain Eukaryota; kingdom Metazoa; phylum Nematoda; class Chromadorea; order Rhabditida; family Ascarididae; genus Toxascaris; species Toxascaris leonina. The sequence continues at coordinate 62,075 of JAARMF010000663.1, read as the reverse complement.
CACCTGCAAAAGTCGTTTCACTGTTGTTCATCATCCGGATCTCCCTTTTTCTTACCGAACCATTCACTTCTGAATAGCTAATTTGGTTTCCACAACAAAAGTCTCAAAGCATTTCCCCTCTGTCGTTCTGCGTGTTCCCCTACGGAGCTACTTTTTCTTTACCTCGAATATCCAGTGCTTTGCTCGGAGGATAAGCATCGGTTCATCATGGAAAGGCAAAGAGACCAATTATAAATTTTTGTAACTGACCACTTCGCTCGCGCAGCAAATGACAACTTCGAGTTGGTTATGTTGTTTAAGAAAACATTATTTTGCAGCAAAATGATCGCAGCAGAACATGAGAAGGTTTGCTAGTAGACAGACCACTAAGTGTTGCTGTTTCTCTGCTTGGCGAGGGTGAATTTCGCGATTCTGCTCAAGCGGAAATTGACAACAGATATCACGCAGTGAAACTTTTGGTAAGAGGACAGTGAGCGATCTTGAAAGTCAAACTGAACATTGTTGCTCTGAAGGACGCTCAAACCAAGTAAACAACTCAAATACTTGTAGGCAAACCCTCACAGAATAAGGGACCGTGGCAGCTAAGCGGCTTTGTTCGTACTGTTTTAATGTCCAGTTGTTTACTGCAACAACGATGCTGTGAGGTCACCAGCTGGTTCGAGTATGTGCGTGCGCTTGGACATATTAGATACTTTGAGTTTTTGTAACCCTTGTTCAAAGAAGACGCGGACAGAACTGATGCTGTTGGAAATCGTGTTATGGAGTGTGGTTTTTATGTGAAGAGGAATGCATGAAGAGTGAACGAAGGGGAGATGGGGTTGTTGAGCAGTTGAACGTCCAAAAGAGCAGCTGAACGTCATGGTAATTTTGTGCGATGGATGCTTAATGTTCCTCAACCGCTAAAAGAAAGCTTGGTGAGGTAAATCAGAGGATAAAAGTACTCAAAGACGCCGCAAATCTGGAAAGTCCATTGGTCAGAATGGAAGTGACCCACTGACGGAACCCACTTGCAAGTTCTTGTCCTTCAGCGATCCCAAAGCGCACCACTTTGAAATCAGCACTATTAGCAATCTTCTGTTCTCATAACGCATATAAAAACAAAGGAAACACTTGCACATAAATGGTTTCATGCGTTATTGTACGTATTAAATTTTGCTTATGTGGATGCACCAGCTGTGGAATTAATTATTGAAAGTTATGGATGATCAAAGACAAAAAATTGCGTTTTTGCACCGGTCGGATTTATATTTAGGTCTATTCAGGTATCGAAATGTGCGTCTCCGATGGAAGGATTGTATACGTAGTCGGAGTGGATCACTGTTAGAGTATCCGCTTCTATGGCACGTTCATGTGCCTGTTTGATGCTGCAAGCATTTTGCAGAACGCGATCAGTGAAATCAAAAATTTGATCCCTTTTAGCTGAGTACGCGGTGAAACGGCTTCAAGCGATTGGCTCTTCACAGCGTGCCAAGACCACGAAAAAGGAGTTGGAGTCACTGGTGAAGAACAATACGGCGTGGGGCTAAACGTAACAAAATAGAAGAACAAAGCTACGGTTAATTGAACAAGGATTTGGCATGTTTTTTGAACCTTTATGTTATAATACAATGGGAACTTTTCAGCTAAGTTAGATGCACTCTTGTCAGCGAGCAGAAATCATCGCCGAATTATAGTGGAAGTCCCGTGCACGATGTGAAGCGAAGCTACCAGCAGATTCACCAAAGTTTGACAATTTTAGCAAAGCAGTAATGGATTTTAATAGTTTCTGAATTGTGATTGTATCTTCAACAGACTGCATGACTTGCGAAGAGTTCGTTCTTATTAATTCAGAAGATTACATGCCACGAATCTCTCGCAAATACGCCCAACTTCTAGCAGGAAGGACCATTTTACTCATCGTTCATGGTTCCAAATGATGACTTTCTGGATCCGTTAAGGAACCATAATTGTTCCATAATAGGTGAGGTGTCTTGAGCATTTGTGGCAATCGACTTGTGATTCGTATCGTTCGAGGTTATTAGTTTGCGTCGTTTAACAGGATCTTGGGCAACTGTGTTGAAAGAGAAAAATTCGTTTTCTTGCCTTGAAAAAACCTTTTTTTGTCTTCTCCCCCTCCCCCCCCCCTTTATCCCCCCTCAACATGAAAATTTGGAAGTGCTCGACGTAATGAACACTAATTCAACAAGTTTCTCGCTTTTTCCAGTCAATCTTTCTTAGCAAATACACATTTTTAAACAGCCTCCACCGCTTCAGATGTTCCACGACGCAAATACGCAGTTGACAAAAGCCGATGATACTCATGAAAGTTTTAAAACTTTTTCCACGAGTGTTGATAGTAAGGCTACGAGATTGAGATTTTGTTGTGAATACAGACATTTAACTCACTACTCACGCTGAAAAGGGAGTTTTAAACCAATAGATGATGTGAGTGTTCGTTTACAATCTCTCGTCGGCTATCACATGATAGATTTTTAGGTTTTTCTTCCCGAAATGTCTGGGCAGCCCCACAGCGCAGTAACTGGACAAGGATGCAGCATCTCATCGAAAATTCTTCCCAACTTACCAGGCACTGGTTATGCGGAGGCTGAATTGGAATAAGAGTTTGAAAGTAGGCAGCGACTATCTAATGCACCTGTTAGTCACAGATGAAACCGTTATCTTGCAGGGAAGTGGATCGAATACTGAGATCATGAGATCAATTGTATTATCGGAGCGGTCAATGTTGCTAAAATGCAGAGCTTTGAAGAGGTTCACAACTAAGGTCATTCAGGGCAAGTGGCCAGTATCTGCAGCACTCTGGAATGTTGCAGTTTCTCGGGGACAAAAAGCTGGATATGTGGAGTTTAGCGCTGATAAGGATGCTTTCAATAAGCCTCAAGCCAATGGACATTCACAACTTCCTGGTTCAACCGCTTTTGTTCTAGAAAAGTAAGACAGAGCTTCCGATGGCAGTAGATGAATGGAAAGTGAAAGTAATGTGAGCCATATGAAGGACGGCGCCATATTTCAGTGAAAGAAAATCCTGAACGGAGAACTTCATGGTTTACTCGAAATTCGAGAGATCGCGAATGAGATCGAAAATAATGTGTGATGAGCAGAAAGCAAGTATGCAAAACGATCGTTGAAGCATTAAAATTTCAGATTTTTGCCATTGAAAGACCAGCAAGCGATTCGGAAGACCACTGGCACTATGGAACGTGTAGGCAGAACAAGATATCGCGGGGTTTTAAAGGCAATGTCTTAAAACGGACAACGATGGGCTGTTGTGACTGAAGATAACCACTGTCAGGATTTTTGCAAGGCAACGGTCCAATATGATGTTCTGACCCAACTGTCCTCCCAGATTTCAAGTTCCAAGCATATCACGCCAAGTGGGGTTAGTTTTACCAGGTGTCGGGTCGAAGAAATGAATCTTACAGATTTACGAGGCGCCATGCCGATTCGATTAAAATCCAAGTGAATTGTTCATCTTGTATTGGAGATTTATGGAACAGGTTAATATGTGTGACACTGCCGATGGAAATGTCTTGATGGCTCCTCGGCCACGTTCATTTACCGACTTACCGACCAAGTATGTGCATGGAGGAAATATGCTGCAACTGCTCTAAAAACCTGCTTTACCATTCAAATCCCAAAAGGTCAAGGGTCCCAAGGTTCAGTACGGCAAAGCGGTTTAAACGGATGCATGAATCGATAGTGAGAGAAATTATCTAAGAATCTGTTGCCATGAGGTTGTTGCTTGTTGGCAAACTGAAAGTCCACTGCTAGTCACATCACAGCAGATCTGATAGTGAACCAAGGAAGATGTGTGGTGAGAGCACATGGCGGATTGAAATCAACGAGGTTTGAGGCTAGAAGAGTGGCAGGGGCTTTAAAGAAAAATGCTTTCACAAAAGCAGTATGAAAAAATGCTCCTTCAAGAAAAAAGTGATACGCTGTAGAGATCCGTTTTCTCACTTCTCAGATTTGGCGTTTTTACAGCCGCCAAGTGTCAAACATCTTGTGCACCTTAAATTGATGGAGCTGATCAAAACGAACAGACAAAATGCATTTTGAAAATCACTTTAAGCTTCTCAGTTGTTTGTTTGTCGATTTCCCAATAAGCACTGTCGAGGCAGTTTTGTTAGGAGTTATGATTTCACATTTTTTTAATGGTCAGCGTATTCGAGGAAATGAATATCATTCGAAGTGCAGATAGTAGAAAGGAAGTGCAAACGAAACGCAAATCACTGCCACTCTCATTGCTAACTGTATCAGCTGCATCACTAACACAGCTATACATTTCGGTCAATGAAAGTTTCTGGGCACCGCTCACAGCTGTAGTCTTACAGAAGCAGTTAAGAACGGCCTGCTTATCATATTATAAACAAACGGCTTAGACATTCAAGTGAAGACTAACGATGATTCAAATAAGTCAAGGATTTGCAGGATTAGTTTGTCAAAAACGCAAAATTTGGATAAGACAAAATCCTCCTGGTGGTTGCTCAATCGCACATAAATTTGTATGGAGTGCAGGATATAAGAATAATTAGCAGCAGAAATAGGGCCGTAAAATTCTTTGGTTGAGCTGTTGCTGTTCACAAGTTGGCAATCAGCAACGTTTGCCTATAAAACTGCTATGATACACTGTCATCCATATGTATATGTGCAACTTGAACCCACTAGCACCACACAAGCCTGACGATACCAATCTACGCTGCCTTGTCTTCATTTCATTGTCTTCGATATTTCAAAGCAAGTGCTGAAAACTTCACTAATATCTAAAGATTCAGTTCCTTCTATTCCCTGAATGTATCTCTGGCGTCTCTCTTCTTGAAGCTCTGTAATATGACTAACATAAGCAATACTGCTAGGTGTTGAGACAACCGGCCAAGTTAGTGTTCAATTAATTTGAGATCTCTTCATCGTGCAGCTGAAAGCAGCCACGACATGTGAAGCTCCAACATATTTCAGGATCAAATTTTTGAAATGTGGAAGGAACAGTGAGGATTTTGGGCAATTTCAGGCTGTCGTGGTCGCTTCTCGCCTGCATCACTTCCGCTCTTCTGAGTGCCCTTCAGCTGAATGTTTTCTCACAGTCAAGTGTCCCGTTCCTAAGCCAATTGGGGCACTGCAGGAAATCACAGTAGTGAAAGTGTAAACTTAGTACCGAAATTTACGATTTGCCGGCTCGATTGCGGCAGGAAATATGCCAACTTTAGACGCAAGCATATTTCTCAAATGGATCGCGCTAGGAAATGAGCAAGCACCTTTTTAATGCCGCAAGGGATATATTCCAACGAGACCTAATCACCATAGTGGCAATAAGGATCTGGCAGCCGCATCAAGCACGTGGCGCAGCAGCAGCCTCGCTTCGGCGCTTAGCACGACGCTCATACCAACAACGTGGCTACACCACTCTCTGTTGCCCTCGGGTCCTCACTGGGCGCAGCCGCTGCAGCATTCAGTGAAACGCGCTGCTGCTACCAGCATTTATCCGCAAACTCCGCCCGTATTGCTGACTCGATTTCTCGCCTATTCCTTTTTGCCTGAGCAAAAGGAAGCATGCTACCACCTTCTTAAGTGATAGATGCCAATGGGGAACGCACATCACTTAAATCGGCGCTAGACCTCTTCGTCTGCTTCGTTAGATCCTTTTATGTTAGCCAGCTTTCGTTTCGTTGGATATTGATTCACTTACTACTGCGCAATGTTCAGTTCCACATTAAAAAGTGCCAACCAATATACGCCATGGAAGTAGCGCAATTGCTTCTTTATTCGCTAACGTATTTTATGCAGATTTGTGATGGGAACAGTGTAGGCAACAATTTAGTAGGCAACAACTTGTTACATCTCGCCTAGGCAACTCATATAGGCATTGTCAAGGGAAGCAGCTGTTGCGATAAGCTGCTGATATAATCTCTTTCAAATACTGCTGCCGTTTGGGCATAAAACGATATGCGCACCTGCAAACGTATCTTTACGTGACTTCGTTTCCCCTTTTATCAATTCAGGCCATGTGCCCACTGATTTGCCGCTAGGTGAGTTGGGGTAGATTTGCATGTATTTAGAAAATGACATTTTTTGGGAATCACTGAAGCGATTACGTAAATGGAGCACCTCTTGGAGCGTTAGTATTCGCTTCTGTGGCACGCATTCATCGCCGCGGTAGGGCAGCTAAGCACTTGTAGTCTATTAAGTGCGGGGTTGGTAGTTCAGCGACAGAGCCTTCCTCTCTTAAGCAGGAGACCCGGGTTTGATTGCCGGCTGGTTTCCCAGCGGATCGCCAGAAGAATGACCGCAAGACTTTCTGAAAATCTGGTCACAACAGCCATGTGTGAGCGTGGTTACTAACTGCATCGATAAGGGTATCCAAGAAACTAGAGCTGACTTTGTATCTTCCCATCTTCATATCTTTGTAGTCTTCGAAATAACTCGTTAAAGTGTTCTTGTTGGGGTGTAGTCAACTTCGACACCAAGGTATTTCGCGCAAATTGAAGAGTTGCAGACGGACTGGCCTTCTTGGTGTTTCGTGAAATAGTTGCGCTTGCATTTCACATCTTTGCAAACAGAAATGACCATTCATCCGCTTTTTCAATCACTCTTTGATCATAGGCATGACCTTGCGCAGTAGAACATGCACGAAGGCACCATGTCACTTCCTATTTTTTTTCGCAAAAGCGCGCTATCGCGACGTAAGTTTTCGGGATAATAATAATTAGAAATAGTAGTAATAATAACTGGTAACAATAGTGACCAATAAATAAAGCAATAATAATAATAGCAATAACAATAATAATTAGTAACACCAATTGTAATAATTTATGATAATAATAACTAGTAATAGTGATGAATAATAAATAATGGTCTGCAAGCCTTTTCCACTTCAGTGTCTCTATGTGAATGGCAATATAAACGTTCATGCGACGGTGAACATTACAGCAGACATTTTTCTTCCAGAATTCGCATAAGTTTGGACTCATGCATCAGTTGGAGAGAAAAGTGCATATCAATTATTGTTCGCTGTTGTCGGATAGATACACGAAAAAGTGGCCACTATGATGAGTTGGGAATAACGAGTACGTTGCATAGCTTGTTGAACTGCTCTTTGACTTCATAATCATTCATATCTTTTCTTATCTTAACAATTTCTTTCCGTGCTCACAGACCAGTAGAAATAGAACTATCGTAGAAGCATACCAACTTGCTTCAAACAGGCAACAGCTTTTCCTTAGCCGACAATCTTTTACTAGGTAGTCGTGCGTTAGAACTGAACGTAAATATAGGTTGATTGTGTGGTGCGTAAATGCGTCGTCAACTGGAGTAGGATATGTAGTGATGATGCTCGAAGATCACAGCTTCACCAGTGGAGCAGCTGCTATTCTGAGACTCGCGACATAGTGAAGCTGAGACATGCGAAAGAATCCATTAATCAACCGATCAACCAACCAACCAAGCAACCAACCAACCAACCTAGCCCCTTGTCTACCGACTATTGGAGGTTATTAGCACTCAATGACAGCGATGAGGCGCTTGTTAGACTCATGTTACATGTTCTGAAGGGATTCGGCATTCACTGACTGCTCCACTTGTGGATGAGCCAGTACAGCCTTTGTTCCTTCAGGATTTGTCCTCAATGCTGCTGATGAAATAATGCTTTTTTATGTGCAGAATTTGGTTTATCAACGCAACGAATAATCAAGCGTATTTCAACAAACAAATAACCATCTACGAGTTGGTCTATATTTCTACATGTCTGGAAACAGTCTTTGAACGAAGGCGATCTATTCAACTGAGCTTCTGCTCAGTGAACTTCCATATACAGTAAGGCTGGTTGCGCATTACTGTGGTCCCACGTTGCTTAACATGAGCCTTATCGTTCTGAATTATAGAACGCGCTTTTAGCGTGATTGATGTGATGCACGAGACATTGAAATGAATGTTGGTGATACTTCATTCTCATTAAGTGTCCTGCTACTCACTCTTTCCAATCCACTCAAGTCCGCTGATGGCTGCACTATTTATCTGCTCATGGAGAGACTGGTGTGTCAATGTGACGCAATTTTTCATGCATCGGAAGAATGTGTCAACTTAGATTTTCCTGTCTAAGATGTGCTTGTCTCCCCGTGCAGATATCTCTGAACACTTTATAGTTCCGTTCTTCCGCCCTAAGTCCGGAGCATCTATGATCTAAAGCATTTTTTGTTATCTTTGCCAAAATTCGATTGCGGTTTCAATAACTTGGACCCTTTTCGGCTCCTTTATGAATTTCTGTCTTCTTCTTATTGCTCTCCCTCACGATCGAAAGATCGCGAAATTCGCGGTACCATATCTCACCTCCTTCCTATAGTAACCTAATTTGAACGTCTCTCGTAAGATCTCGGAGAGTTGTCTCGAACTACGAGCGAGCCACCCGCCTACTTCAAGACTTAGTCGAGATCGAGATCCAACAAAATCACAAAAACCGAGATTTCAGGATTTCCGGCTCATCGATTCGCTGTTCACTATTTGCCCTCGCTTTCACTCTCTCAGATACCTTTCGACAGGGCACTGACAGCTGGAAAGCAAACTTACGCCGAATTGGTTCAACTCTTGCCGAGATACGACCCCAATTTAATTTGTCTGCTTCCCTCACTTTTGCATACTCCTTGATGGCTAATGCAATTTCCAAGATTTCTGATACACTCGCCTAAGAACTTAATGTACCATTCGAAAGGATATCTAATCATGGATGAGCCAAATCGAATATACTTCGCGTCTGGTCGAATCCTGAGTAGCTGTACGGCTTCGAAATATGACTGTCTGCTTCCCTCACTATTGCATAATCTCTCGCCACCTAGTAAACTGTCCTGGTGTCAGTACAGTTTGCCCGAGCAATTTATATGTATGTTCCCTATCGAACGGAGCCGATCTCCTCCCCGAACCTTCAAATCTCAAAGGGATACGTCTCGGTATACGTAAAAATTTCATCCTCTCATAACTTTTTAGTTCACCTGGACTTTGGGCCCACATTTTCACTCTTAGATTTGCCTCGCCGAGAGGAGTCAAACGCTGTAAAACACAGGCCGTGGGATGACCTTTGCGATGGCGAAACTCAATATCGGCATGAATTTGCGAATTCGCAAGAAATTTGCTGTGCATGCGAGTAGTGCTCCACATGCCCGCACCACTGGCCCAAGGTTGGTGCAAATCGGTTCAGCGGTTGGGAAGTCATGACCCGAGTGTGCGAATTCCGGACTCCCACCGGGTAACTTTTCCGGATCGATCGATTCTATATCACCTGCCCGGAAAATTGCAGAAGACGGCGATTTTCCACAGGTCGTATGAGAATCTACGCATATTTTTCGGAAAAAAGTAATGTAGACACATTTTCCAATTGATTATATGGGAATCTGGAAATTTCCATATCTTCTTGCATATTCCGGACAGCCATCTCAGAAATCCACATGTATTTCAAAACTGGCCCACCCCCGCTATCAAAAGCAAAAAGAATTTCCAAAATTCCTCAAGCATGAGAAAAGTTAAATATTTTCCCTTAACTATGGATTTTTTATTTTTCATAAAAACTTCGTGAAAATTCCAACATATCCGGTCGGTCAACAACCCGAATGAATAGATCTGGCCCAGTAACCTACATTCGAAATTTCATTGATCTAAGTCAATTTCAAAGAAAGTTACCCTTATCAAAAGTTTGAAAAGTCAGTGTTCTTCTGTATGTCATAATTTTGTGGGCTAGATCATCTCTAACACTGCTGCGTACTAGCGACTTCTGTCAGGTAGCTGTTGAATTCCTTAGCACCAAGCAAGGCAAGGCATGAATGTTTTGTGACCTTTGCACATTGGAAGAATCAGCATTTTATACTCAGGAAAAATGTTATAAGTTCCGAAGGGGTTGCAAGATTCTGAAGTGAACTGCGGAACGCATCAGGGAAACATGCCCATATGAATATGCAGGAAAGACTGCCGCTTCTGAATACTTTTTCAAACTCGGCAATTTTGTCCGGAATGTTGATGAATTTTTTCCTATGTTGATCGATGAAAACTTGTTGCTGTTACTCATCATTTTATTGATTTATAAAGTAGAATTCTTCACTTGACTGGCTGTGATAGGTTTATCGTGGTTTCGGGTGAATGCCACCATATTGCATCGTTTATTTTATCAGAAGAATTATTATGGCAACAATGATTCTGCACGGTGTTCTTGCTATGAATGTTCAAAGAACCACTTCTGGCATCGTGAAGGCAGGCGCTTGCGCTGACAAACCTGAAATATGTCTCGCAACATCCGTGACAAAACTGTCCCACTCTGAAAAAGGCTGTCCTTAATTCCAGTATATTCGCCATGAATAAGTCTGAAAACCTGGCTTCGTGGAAACCTCCCACTTCAGAGTAAAATGTTGCGAACATTCTACAGCACGGAGATGTGATTCATACAAAAGAAGGATTTGTTCTTTTTCAGAAAAGTCGCAATGGACTATTTCAGTATGGCATACTGATTCAGCATTCTAAAGTTGCAATATTTCCTGAGTTACTTTTTCGTGACACAGTGTAATGGTCTTTTAGTCACGGTGATGCGAATATAAAAGTTGCAAGCTTGCTTGAGCTGCCATAGGCAACTTCGCCGAACCACCTTCACCAGTCGTGGCGACAGCTAACTTTGTTGCTTTGGAGCGGTAATCTAATCGTTAGGCTGTCAGTAACATTTCTGCGAAGCAAAATAGTAAGGATTTGCACCTCTATTCCACTGCATCTTCACAGAATAGTAATATACGTTATAATGAATGATCGGAGCATAGATTTTAAGGGTTGCTGTTATCAGCGTCATTCTCACAGGATGATGTACTCGATCGGCGGAATATTGTTCATGTCACTGTCAAAAACGTGCTTTTATAGACATTCCTAACAGAAACTACTTTTTTGTGTTTCTATCGTTGTTGCTGTTTTTTTTTTTCTGAAAATGCAATATTCGTAAGCAATATCAAACTTCGACTATAACAAAAAAGGGCTCTGCAAATTCCATTTTGAAGGGCGGCAAAAGTCGTGCGCAAGAATACTTTACGTAAATGAAAATTTTCGCCAACAGAGCGTGCGAAGTCTGCACGTTTGCTGATGCATTTGCAGTTTCGCAGAGATCAAGCAGTTTCTATCATTCTTGAAATCCTACTCGAAAAGGCTATACCATCAAACATTGAACATATCCCACCTAAAACTGGACTGCAGGAACCAATGCAACTAGCTAGCAGTGACAGGGCAACCCTGATTATTCCGCAATAGAGAACAACGGCCCGCCACTCCACCACAGACCACGCGTCATTCAGTTATCGAAGTCATGTCATACCTATCGAGTCAGCCTATACAGCTATTAAAAGTCCCCACACATAATTTGCTTCATGCTCTGTCTAACGAATATGAACACAATGTGCAGAGTCCCGCTACTCCTCCCCTCTTCCCCAAAAAACGGTCCTTTTGACCATAGAAGGCGCTAAATTGGTAGTGCTTTCACTAGCGCGTGTTCAATCAAATGGCAGTTTGTCAATTACGCTACTTCTAACCGTACACTGATGTGTGATGCACTTCACACATTCTCACAAACATGAAAGTTTGTTGATGAGCCTACTAAATCCATTGAATAATGCAGCACGAAAGCGTCGGGTGAAGCACAAGCACGAAATCCCTAATAATAATGCTCTATATGGTCCGGCTTTCAAAGAATGTCACAGCGAACATCATCGTGCTCGTGGGCTTCGTTCATAATGTTTAGTGATGAGGTTGACGCTTCTCGTCTTGTCCTTCCGATGAGGAGAAAAAACTGAACTACTTCACGAGAACATTTCTGATATCTCCTTGTCTGAAAATGAAAGCTGAGGTCTGCCGGCCATCCAATCATCAAAGTGATGGACCGTAGCAGAACTAAACGTGTGCAGTGGTTAACACTCGTCGATACATCACAATCGACATCTCCATACTTGAAAGCTCCCACTGGTCAATGTGATGGCCGTCTGAGGTCCTACAATAAGGCCAAAAAGCCCTTCTGTGATGGCCTTGTGCTACAGCCGCATCATGTCAGCACCTTCGTATCCATTGACTCCCAGACACGCGGTTTGATAGCGGCATAAACACTTTTGGGCCAGACCCCGCGTTTGAGCTAACAACTCCCAGTCTAGATTGCTCCTATGAATACATCGTATTCAGTTTCTTCTTGCTGAAAAACAGTGCGATTCTAGAGCTTCGGAAAAAAATCTGGAGAGGCCACACAGTCTTGTCGCTCGCGTAGTCTTAAACGTCCTGCAAATTGGCTAGTCTTCAGTCTTAAGCGAAAACCTGAAAGCATATGATGTCACTACGAGATTGTTAGCTCCTATCATCGAGGCACCAGGGAAAGGCTAAAAAACCTGCAATGGATGCTGGGATGAATAGCTACGTTTTATGTTGAAGCAGTAAGTGAGGGATGCCGAGTTATACAATGAGCTTTGTTCAATATGTTGTTCCATCGATGTAGTTCGGTGAAACATTCCAACGAACACACTTGCCGTTTATAGCAGATTGTAATGTACATACTATCAGTTCCTACCTTCACGTTATAAGTCGAGAATGTGGACACTTTCGCAAACATTTTCTGGAGTGTACGGGCAGTTGAATCACAGAATGAATCGTTTGGAACCGCCTATTCTCTCATTTTAGCGAGTAACACAGCACAATACGTATTCTGAATTTACAGGATGAAGAATTAAAGGCCAGTGCTACGAAGTTGCTCACCTACAGTAACGGCATTTGGCGCAGTGGATCCTCGTCCTTGGGTTTACCCTATGTTTTCCAAGTTTTTCACATGCCACTAGATAGAAATATTCACATATTGATCTCGCACGAAGGTTTGAGCAAGGATATTAGGCAATGCAAGAAAGAAATGAAGTCGACTTCGTCTACGATGAAGTAAACAAACTGTAGGAGCGGTGAATATATGTGTGGCACATTTTATACAGGTCATAGTTGGTTGAAAGGTGAAGCCAAGCTGAAGCGCCATCTGAAGTTTGTCGTATGCATGCCGCTCCCACCAACACAGCACTATATTGTGCTTATTTTGGCGCAGTTCAGTGAGTCGATTGCTGAATCGTGATGAGCCGAATAGGTCGTCGACGGGACAAGCCTTGTACTAATCAATGTTTGGTTTCAGGTGCAGAGGTTGCGCTATCTAAGCAACCTGTTAACTGGGCTATATGATTCTTAAAAAATCCATTTTGTCCATCTGCAGAGTCATCGAGAAGTTGTTAGAGAGTCGAAGATTACTAAGCGAGAGCTGTGATCGTTGTGCCGTTTTAGGTTCGTGAAGTTCGGACAGGTGTGTGGAAATAATTTCCGCAGGTCTGGAAAAGAAAGGGGGAACTTCTCCAGCCACGTCCAGAATATTAGGATGGGAAGTTGTGGAATAAAAACTGCCCCTTCAAAATTTCCTAAATCAAATTTGTCCCTTGCATGGTACCCTTCTTCCTCCCCTCTAGTTTTCTCCGTTGTCATGCATCTCACAAATTACTGCATGCGCGTAACCGACGCATACAACAATCTTCGTACCGTTTCAGAGTGGTGCTCGTTCTCCGTGCTGAGGCTGAGGGAACACCTCAGATAAATTGCTACAATATCGTTTGTAAAGTTCTGATGTGAAAGTAAAGTACTCAAAGTTGCTGCCTATTCCAGACTTCAGAGTGGAACAAATCAGCTAGAACGCTTCTTTGCTCTCTTTTTTTACTTATTGTATTTACTTACTTTTTCTTGTGAAACGAATTAATTCCGGTCGCTACATACGCTTAATGAAATTGGAGAGCACCCGTGTGAAATCGCTGTTTCCGTGACATAATATAATTTCCTATGCCGCGACGTCGAGCATATTATTGTAACAGTTGTGCCTGACAAGAGTCCAGGATTGTAATCGTTCTCTTCAGACTGACATATATATTATGCCACAGCAAGTATCTTGCTATGTACTGCAGTGTGTTAAATTTTAAGCCTGTGACAGAAAAGATGCTATTTAAGTTGTACAGCCTAGCCTCATTGGACAAAGTGATGTTCTGTGCTATGCCACAAAAATGCTGCATGTACCTAACGCACTGCCTACTTTCCAAGATCCCGTTCTGCTACATTCCACTGTGTTCTATTTCTTCGAGCTAATAGACATACTGCATTGCAGCAGGAGTTGTTCAGTATTGCACACTTCAGGAAATGCTTAACCTGACATATAGGCAGCAGCGAGCGCAGCAACCAATTCTCCGCATCTATCGCTCCCATTCTTGTTCTTACTCTTTGCTTCCCTACCCTCACCCCTCCCCCTACTCCCCCCTCCGTCCACCCCACCTGTCTCCTTCTTAATGCAATTATCTTGACCGTTTCTCGCACATAGTCGGAAAGACATTCTTTCTAGGCATTGGTAAAAGGGTCTTCAGTTGCTTTTTTTTCGATTTGAAACGATGATGTGATGAATTTTCGAAGAATCGCCAAAATTTGCACTCCAAGCTCAGCGCATTAACGCCAACTTTCGTGAATCTCGGGGATGAAAACCTTCCGGGACGATCAGTGCCTCTCTCGGAACTGAACTAATGGAAATTCTCGAAAGCTTGCCTCGATTTGCATTAAATATACTCCGCCTGTGTTATGGCTCCAACAATCTGGACACACCTGAGTTCTCAAAGGTGTACTTCTCCGCCCCAATCTCCACTCTTATTCCGTCTCTCTCCCTCCCCCCGCAGCCACAAGCAAGAAAACAACATTGAAGCAGGCTGAAACCGTAACTGTCGATACAAAACCGAATTAGCCAGTTTTGAAGACGCTGAAACAATTTACAAACTCTCCTTTTTATGCCGATTTTTTTCCAAGCGTACTGCAGTTTTCAAATGACTCGGCTATGTTATTTAGCACCTGTGCTTCCGCTCTACAGTGCTAACTGATATCTCCGTAAAACGGCTCTTCGCATCCATTTTTGGCTGCTTTGCGCAGTTTAGGCACTTCTGCTTCCAGTGGTTTGAATGTGACAAAATATCTTCACGAATTTTTATGGTCTCTCTGCGTCGTAAACCGTTTCACTAATTAGGTTTCCCCATCAAATATGAGTTTTGCACTCTGATGGATAAGGTTCATAGTTCCTTAAACGTTTTCTAATCTGTCTTATACCTTGTGGTGAAGGAAATTATCGGATTTTCGCCCAAACTTCGCTAGTACTTCTTCTGAGGTTCTGTTGTTTTCCGTCGATTTAGTGATATACTCTTTTCCACATTCAATGAACCATTCCCAGCTGACTTGTGCTATGGGAAGATTTTTTTTTCAAGAGTCGTAAGAAGAATAGATTTTATTTCAGGATCGCAGAGCTGCAACTGAAATACATCTTCGACGGTGATTTGGACGATTCTTCTCGTGATAAATCAATCATGTAATCGAGTTCGACTCAGTTGACGAATGATTTTGTTCGCTCCTCCGTTCGTTTGACAGAAGGCTTCATGTCTTATGACATCCAAAATTAATCAGTCTAATAGTTATGCACTCTGTACTGTGCATCACATGAATCGTTCACCATTAAGGAGCTTGGTGTATGGAAGTTCGCCTGTGGAAGCAACTCCAGAAGACAAACGTCGTAATGCCGTCTGATGTCACAATTACTCTGCCGTGATGTTGACGAATTTTAATCCTACAATATTAGAAATTTCTTTTGCCCCGTCAATTTTTGATCCGTAACAATGTTCCGAAACTTCCTCGATAGAAGTTGGAAGGAGGTGCTACAGAGAACAGCGTTTGCTTGAAGGATCAGTGCGCATCCGCTCGAGTCTCTTAACAAAAGGACGAAATTTTCCCACACATATCTTTTTTTATCTCGATCGTTTTTATCATTGTCTTATTCCACTGTTTTGGTGTGTCTTGTCGCCGTCCGACTGAAGCTTCGTTGAGACCTGAAATTGCAGTCCCTTTGCACCAGAAAATAATGAGATTGTAGTGACAATTTTTGTGCAGTGGAAATGGCTGAAAGGGGTTTCGCCTGTTGATTCTTTTTTGCAATAGTTGAAAGGTGTGAAGCACTAAGTGAAGAGAAGAATAACCCCAATGGTTTATTTACTTGTTTGCTTGCCATTCGCCTCAGAATGCTTTAAAATTCTTTCTGGCATGTCTCGTTGAGAAATATTTTTGAACTACTGCTGACTCTCACAATGAACAGATTGCTAAGCTCTGAAAGAAGCTGCACTGCCTTCCGCCTCTTAACTCATCGAAATGACGTGCGGTCTGCGTATCGACGTGTGCATGCGTGAGCTTATGGGGATGCACGCTTCTGTACGCTTGTGCGCATGAGTGTGTGTATGTGTCTGAGTATGTGTATCTGTGTCTGTGCTTGTGATGTATGTCTACCTGGAGTACATTGAACTCATGAAGCACAAAAGCCATGGCGGCGCACCTAGGCGGCATATTGTAGTTTTGGCACATACTCTGCATTGTTTTTATTTATGTACCTGGTCACAACGTCATAAAGATTGATCACCTTCTTCATGGGTTCTTGCTACTTAACGAATGCGAAAAATTTGCGTTTCATCTTTTTTCCATTACCTGTCGATTTCCTGTCAAAAGGTAAGGTTGCGCATTTGTCGTTGCTTTCCTAGATTGAGATAACCGACCTGGCTGGCAGCCTGCAATGCAAAAGCACATGTCATGCCAAGCTGCTAGTACAATTTTTCGAATTCCTTCTTTTTTCTGAGGCATTGTAGTGCAGAATATAGAATATGACGAAGTGACCAGAAGTTAGCACTTCTGATCCGAGATGTAAGGAAATCGTCGCGTTGTTAATGAGGTCTTCATCGCAGCTGCTGCGCCGTTGATTACTTCTTGCATCACAAAACAGTTGTCATTTTCTCTTGTCTCGATGAATACTGTTATTAAGCTTTCTTATATTTCTACATTGCATGATGAAGTGGATAATGGCTTGTATCCATTTTCGCTTTTCATCACTTTCCAATTTGCTTCCACGAAGCCGAGGGTCGAAAATATTTACGTATGTAATCCTCAGACGAATGGTTCCAAAAATGTTATACTATGTTTGATTTGCTGATTCTACGAAATTTTTTCCACATCTAACGTTGCAGTCACCATTCTGAGCTTTCCAAAAGCTGCTCTCTGTTGTGCCTTACATAGAATGTTACATGGGTATTGCTTCTTGTCGGCAGGAGGATAGTATTTATGCTAAGCCTGACTGCGAAACCGTCATACAGTGGTGTTTCACCGTTATATGGCCACAGATACCGTATGTGTTTTCTTCTATTCCATTCGACTTTAATTCGTGATTATCTTTCATAGACGCATCTAGCTGAACGGCACTCATTGTTCTTTGATTTCCAAGTTCATGAATTTCAAACTGTACGTCGCATGTGCTGGCGTTTACGAAGGTGAGTTATGTTAGCGTGGATGTCCTTGCAAAAGTTTGCCGATGTGGTTGTATAGACTTTTTGTGGAAGATCCAGAAAGGACTTTATGCCATTTCTGGTTGCATTAACGCATACCAGCTTCGCAATTTGTTTGCAGAAGAGATTCTAACTCATAAAACTCATATCTGAAGTCGATATAATTTCTGCCATTTTCTTGCATCCGCTAATCTCCGCCATGTGTACTACTGCACTTCTTTTTGCTCCACAAATTGAAGCACCACAGGCATCTGCGAAGGAAAAATCCGATCATCGGAGAAAAATGTGCCAATTAAATAAACCAAAGATCGTGGATTAGCAATGATTTCTATTGCTTCTTTATAGAGGTGTCATCAACTTTGCAATTTATGGCTGCAATAATTGACTGCAATGAAAGTGTATTGCAATAATCACGTATCGCATAAGCCCGAAAGGCATGGAACAAGATAAATTTATGCGTTCTTTGAAAGCTGCGGAAATTGCTTTTCGGAGGGTTGCTTTACTGATGGTCAGATCACCCGCAAACTCGCAATGCCAATTCTATTATATAGCAGTTAAAAGAGCATCCGCATACAGTTCACTGGTGGTGTACTCGCTCATCTATGGGATAGGCTTAGTGGATGGCGTGCAACACCAAGTGGAACTTTATATGCGTGCGACTGGCGTGTGCTAAGAAGTGAGCTAATGAAAAAGCAGACAGTGGCTCACCACACGCAAGCTCTTCTCGGTGCCCACTTTTCATAAGTCTCAGGAGCGGCTTCCGCGCTTGCACTCGACATCTGTGTACATCACCTCAAGGCCAGCAAGTGTTTGACTTTATTACTCATAGAGACCATCTCAGGGAGCCTATGCTGCTTATCTTTTTCATAGCGTTCTCATATCTTAACAGGAACGGAATCATCTATGAATTCGTTGCGAAATGTTTCGAGCATGAAGTGTGTAAATGTGAAATATCAAGATGTCATTCGTTGCCAGTCATTCAACTACTTTGTCTGCCGCTCTTATATGTTATGCGTTCCGGAAGGTAGAATGAGTTAAATCCATAGTTTTTAGCAGTCTTTTGTTTAATAAAAAGTTGTTGAGAAGAGCGCTGACATTCATCTTTCGCTCATGTCGATGATGAGAGGAACTTTAAAAATTCGAATAAGCCTTGAATTTTATCTTCCACATATCTTGCATTGTTCAGCGGAATGTGAGGATGGATTTCTCTAAAACCCCACCAAACAAAAAAGTGGAGTGCTCAGGTTAAAATCGTTCCTTTACCTCTCTTTCATGCTCTCGTTTCCGTCTGCCTCTGTTCATCATGTTTAAGATCACCTCATATCCATCGTTGGTACATATGCAATTAAAGCATTCTTCACGTTATATTGAAAAACCGATATTGTTTTAAATCTTTGGTTGCTATATGCCGGTATAACCAACATCCAGTGAATATCTTCTCAGATTGCTTTTAACACGCTATGTGATCTTGTTTTTATCCAGGTGAATTGCTGTGGCTTCAGAAAGAACCGAAGGGAGGAGGACAGACCAACGAAGGGCTCATTTAGCTGCCCAAATTGTAGCAATCCCTCTTATTTAAGAACCAGACCTCATCGCGGATGTGAAATTCATAGCCTGGGGCAAGCATTTCCTCTCACAACAGTCATTTTTTCATTTAGCTGTAGGCGTGGAGGGCTTGGGGAGAGAGCTGTGGACAGGAGGAGGACCTGATATGAGGAAGCCAACAAATCGTCTTGTGCTGGATATGCGACATGAAGAAAGTGAGCAAAAAAGATGTGCTTAATTCCGCAGAATTCCTTTATTCGGGTATCGGTCATAGTTGTTCTTCGTTAGAAACGTCTTTGAACCCATCGTAAACAACGGCTAACGACTTATGATCGTAATGTGGGGAAATGCGTAGTGAAAGAAAAATGGGCATATGCGCGTACTTTTGTGAAATTGGAGTATCTCCATTAATCGAACACTGCATAGCGCATCTACATTTTCCTTTTGTCAGAACGTCAAAACGCTTACGTTGCATTGATTTTTGCTCGTGCTTTGAGGTGCTAATTTGCCGTATCGCAAAAGCTGCCATTTGACTTTAGTAGATGATGGGTGGAACGTGTTGGATGTTACAAGTGTGACGTCTCTGCAAACAAATGTGCATGTGATGCACAGAGCGATGAGTCTTAGTGGACCTCAGTGACAGGCTACATCACTTCAACGAATACTCGGCGGATCCACCTTTTTTATTACTAAGTCGCACGTCTTCATAAATAAATCATTTTCTGATTTCTCGCCTTTGAGGTGCTTTTGAGGGAATTTTTTCTTACCTCCCTGGTAATTACAATTTGGAAATTACTAAATGTACAGAGTTCATGAAATTTGTTGGAAATAATTTACACCCGACTCACAATTTTTCGTTTCAGTTTACTTGTTCGGTGGTCATGAACCATTCAAAGATCAGTGAAACCTGCAACTCAACTTCTTGTCCTACAGCAGGTTAATATAAGATCAAGAATAAATTGCTGGCTAAGGATTTGTGCGTCAAGAAGGACAGGAAACAGATGTGTCGTCGTTAATTCCTTCATGTCGATAGTCGTGGAAAATTGATCTGATTGGTGGCACTAGATGTGGATGTTGGGCCAATCTCGCTAGTGCCATTCAGCATTCGTTTTGCAGTTCGTTTTTGTTGGGAGCAAGAAGCTTTCTTCAAGCAAAATGCTCGATGAATTCTGTTGCAGCCAGGAAACGAATAAGCTTCCATTGTTCTTCGCGAAACATTCTTACAATTTTTCACCATAGTTTAAACCGACTGTTCATTTATTTATTTCTCCAACATTTTTCTTAGCACCTTTGAAAGCGACCTTTGTCTTTCCAACACGACTTTTTCATCCATAACAGCTGATCGGTGAGTCCGTCCAGCACTGTATGATTAGGGTTGCTGTTCAAAGAAATGACCAGACCAAATGTATATACTCTCCCTTCTGCATGTCTCTTTCGCCCTTCCCCCCTTCTCCCCTTCATCTGCACCCAAGTTCCCCATGTTCTTGCCTATAACTTCCCAACTTCTGAAATAAATCCTAACTAGTTTTGCTGGAAATTTGCAAATGACTATTTGATATAGTACGCATGACCACATTTTACTTCTAAGAAGTTTGAAGTTATGCTTTGAAATTGACAACAAATGACTTATTTCTCCGAAGCCAAAAATACTGAGATAAGGCGAGCAGTTTATTTGGTTGAGGATCGAAAATCTTGTCACTTCGGTCAATGTTTCTCAGAATGTCTGAAATTTTAAGTTCTAACCGGGGAACATTTGTTGCTAGTTGCCGCTCACTTGCTAAGAGTATTGATATTTACTGCTGTCTTCATTCCTAAGCTGGAAAGAGAGAGATGATGCGAGGTCGCATAATGGAATAGACATACATGCTGGTGGAGGTTACATGTGCATGCAGGTAGAGTTATCCTTCAGACATCGAGTATGAGAGCTTCCCTCATGGATCGGGAGGAGAGATTTCGTTTGCTAGCACTCAGAGAGAGAGTAGGCTCTTTGCAGTGAACGGGGGTAGTTCGGATTCGGAAACGCGTATCACAATGCGAAAAGGAGTTTGCTAAAGTGGATCGTATGATGTCGTACATTCTGAAGTGATGTCGCCGCCGGAGACCTGAAAGATCACCGTACGATGATTTCAGTGTACCTTCCAAAAATCTTCGGCTCCACTGCGCTCATAATGATACGGTTGGAGGGAGGGTCACAGGCAAAGGTTGTAAATGTAGTGAAGTGTGGTGGTACTGTAAATGACACACTTCTGTTGCGGTTTTTTGGACGCATGCTTTCGTCAATTTGTCTGTGTTCGAATGCTGCTACGAAAACTGGATCTTGCTAGGTTATATGTCTTCCTGTGTTTGCACTCTGAATTGTTTTATGTGGCCGTATTTTTCGCTTTCTGAGTTCTCTTAATCGCGTGACGCGCAATTTACTGGAAAACTAGTGTCGGTGCATTCGTATCTACTGTCATCTTATGGGTTGGCGTCAGAGATCCCGACTCACTTCCAGAAGTTAACGAGTGGAAAGTGCCTTTCATAAGAAAGTTATGATATCCCTTATCTCATGCTTCCCGGCATTGTTCTTTCACTGAGTCATTAAGAACTTCTGCACAAGATACATAAAGTATCATGTTGTAGCCATTGTTGTGTTCAGTTTTCCACTAAAATAATACGAACACTATCCACTTTTCTTTCTTCAGAACAATTGGTTTTGATCGTAGAATGTGCAGCCTGCAGCTTTCGTACTAGCTGCATCGTCATATCTATACTGCCTGAATACCTTGACTGCGCAAATCGAGTTGTCTGAGAGATTCTTTCACATGTAAACGGCAAAGGAGCAGGTCTTATAAAATCGAATGCACGAAACATAACACGAACCTTATACAGAATGCACCCTGGGTTGAACATACAATGTGTAATGTTTATAACATTCCAGCTGTGTCCATTATTTTCGAGTGTGCGGCGCTGTCTAACGATCAAACCAATGTGGGACACAGCAGTACGAAAGGCAGCAAACATCTTCCAACAGCCTCTGAGAATTTCTAGACCTCAACATCAACATTTTTGGGAATCG
This sequence comes from Toxascaris leonina, assembly GCA_022844705.1. Lineage (NCBI taxonomy): Eukaryota > Metazoa > Nematoda > Chromadorea > Rhabditida > Ascarididae > Toxascaris > Toxascaris leonina. Next base: position 40,073 of record JAARMF010000663.1, on the reverse strand, counting down.
AATCATATGCCGATGACGCAAACAACATCGAAATTGGTGAAGTTGTGAAAATGTTTGGGAGATAAACTGAGTTTCGAGGATTTCTCTTGTTCTTTTTTAGAATTTGTTTCCTTGCGTAGATGCTCTCACACTCTCATTTGGCGTCTATAAATAGCATGCAAGAGGTGTTGCATCAATGGAGAACTAGTACGCAACAATTCTGGCATATCCTTCTGTCTTCAGTTTTGCGCCCCAACTGGTGCTGCATAATATGGAAGTCTTCGGGGTTATCGCCTCCTTCATTTTCGTTCGATTCGGACCAAACAAGATAGGCTTTTTTTATCGGAAAGCGCTCAGTGCTCGTTGGGGGAATGTTCAAAGGGTGATTCAGTAGTCCCGCTTTGAAAACTGGGTTAGGAAGCCGGTCCAAATGGATGAGTGAATTTGCATTTGTAGCTAGGGTCAGAATAGAAAATTCGTGGCAGCTCATTACTGTTCGGCGCTCCTGCCACTAGCAACATACGATCCGCATACAACAAACTATTCCCGCTAGCCATTTTCAAGTGGTCCTTAAAGCAATCGACTGCAAATTACAGGCTGATTCTAAATTAGTCGCCGAAGGAGCAATTCGCTTTTAATAGCCCACACACATCGTTTGATTCATCTAGGTCGGTTTGACCATTATAGCGTGTATTGCAGTTGCTACCACACACCATCTTCGCAAGCTGTCGTGTGGGAGGATGCCGGATGCCGGAGCTGATGTGTTTGTAAAAACGAATCTTGAAGAGAAGTTTTTTTAGCTTCAGGGTGTTCGAATCTTCATCAGAAATGCGCAGCAGGCGACTTTGGACATTAAGATGTCGAGTATTGTGGTAATGTAAAACCAGATCACCGTGGGAGGTTTCTAACCTCATTGCATGATATGGTTTCAGAAGTATTCTAATGGTCACAAACATCGCTTCCAGCAAGACCTCGACTACTGTGCTTCTGTGAGAGCGAACCTATGTCGAAGTCCAGAGATCTGATTGCTCGGTAACCATCACGCTGCTCCTTCCATGCTTCGATGAATTCATCATGAACGCTAAAGTGCATGCGCATCAAAGCATCTTCAAATTTTGCAGCGCCTTGCGAGTTGGTCAACACTAGCACATCATTTAAGCTAGTACAATTCATTTAGTATGGAAAGTGTCTTGCCTGAACATCTATATCAGAAGACCGAACTAAAGCTTCCATGATAGTGCAGGAACAATTCAAAAGTTGAGTGTATCTTTGCATGTCGTCGTTTCACTTGCTTGAAAACGTTTCAAGATGAATTAGAATGAGTTTTTTCAGCCAATAATGATGTGATTCGATGAGTATGGCGTCGCGTAGCATCACTTGAATATTCAATTTCTGACGAGTTTGAATGCTTGTAGCAATAGCAGTATTCGTTGTTTGACGGCAACGTAATTTCGACCGCTCGTGTTGTCGCTTCTTTTCCTCATTTTTAAGGCACTTGATAACGACGGGTGTTTGTGAAACTTCAGTTTTTTTTGCAGTTTTTCCGGAAGAAGGTCTTCTGAATGACAAGCGTGAACGAAATTTTTCGCTGTGCGTCGAGTTTTTATCTCTCTCTCTCGCAAGCGCCATTTTTTGTTCATCTGACAACCTAAAGTTTTGAAGCGGCTGTTCACTGCACCTTATGATGTGAACTCCCCAGTGAATCAAAAACGGGACTGGATTAATGAGCAGATGTTGAAAGCGATACTTGCAAGCTATGTCCGTGACTTCCCTGGGAAATAGGAGTGAAATATCGCATAATATGGTTGCTGATGCTTTCAGCGTAGTTGGGCGAGCTTCCTTCTTTAAATCACGAATTCATATTTCGTGCGCAGCACATTCTAGAATACTGCTTCAATTCTGACTGTTTCAATGAAATGTGCACAAAGAATTAAAGAATTATGCGCCATACATTCATTATCTTATAAATTGAAATTCCTGTGGGCGCGAAAGTGCGAATACGCATGCTCTCAAGCAAGACTGCAGAAGTTAGTCCGGAGCTGTTCGCTGTTCCTCACTCTTCCACGTGAAACCAAAGACGGCGTGCTTGCAAATATGGATTTATCATTTACTTCCAACAAATTTAACCACTCGAATGTAAATATAAACACTTCAATTCAGCTCCCCTCATTCTGCTCATGGTGTAAGATTGCTTGACAAGAACTCTATCGACAACCGCACCCCAAGTGCACGTTCTCGGTCACGAATTTGTAGTGTAGTAACGCGTGATCTACAAATACTCCCCGTATTGTACGAGCAATTGACATAACTTTAGCTCTAGGCGACAACATCTCGGACGTTTCACTTTACAGCTTCGCACGGCCCGCACAAAATGTGTCACTCGTATTTCCCATCTAAGGCAACCAGCATTAGCTAAGCCCCTCATGCTGCATTAATTTGTGCGTTCGGAAACATAACCAATCAACATTGCGTGGCATTCTTTTCTGCGCACCAACAGACTGGAATCAGCTTGCCGCCAAAATGGGCGGCACTGAAAAGGCTGCTCATGTTTCTGATGTTTTAATAAGGAACATGAACTGCCGTTGAACAACTAATCGACTTTTTTCTGAACTTTTCAAGCTCTTTCTCCTCATCGCTCGTGGAAGACATGTGCTCACACAGGTCATGACTTATTCTCACATACTGGCGTGGTTAAAAACGAGAAGCGGGCAGCTCCGGGGATTATAACGGCACCATGGAGAATCCCTTCCCATCCTTTCTAGCGGAATCAGGTGAGACGCGTTCGTCTTGCCTGAAGCACGACAGATGTTGCAACACCTACGGAAAATGCGGTGTTTTCGGTGAAAAGCAAACATGAAGGAATAAATTTTAAGGCACAATGGGAAGCAAAAAGTTCCCCCTGAAGCTGTGAAGGCCACCTCATAAATTCGGAAGTCTACTGCTTTTTTTCTGGCACCACGCTCGACAAACTCTATCTAGGCAGAGATATACTCTTCCCCAATTCTTACAACCATCTTCTTGCAGTGTGTCAACTTAAACTATATCATGAGTTTCTTTGCGCTTACATGTCGCTAATGGTCCGTGACGAAAACAACGACGAAACGGATTTTTAGAGGGCACCTCCCTCTGAAAATCTGTTTCGTCGTTGCTACATCACGACTATAAATATGTCTCATTTTATCCATTCGCTTCATCTCTCCAAGGAAATCATCACATTATGACCGTTCAGCACATCAAGAATTCTAAATCACGGAAATCATGCACATTATGCTGAAAAAAAAAGACCCCTCAAAAACGTAACATGGAGGAAAGATGAGTGACTGAAAACAGTAAATAACGATAACGTCGAGAAAAGTAGTGAATTCGAGCTGTAACGCAGTGATCCTTAGTTCTAAATGTTCAATGCTGTACTTTGATTTTAAGGTATAATATTATTTCTGCATCATTTTAAGGGAATTGTGACAAGCATGTGCTCAGGTGTTACTATAATGGCAGTCCTATCGCGCTGACTGAATTGCTCAATGTTGAAAGCCACAACTACGAAAGTTTGCTTCAACTATCTTCTGCCTACGCTATCCACATCGTCACTTTAATTACTTTCAACCGTTGAGCATTTGTCTACGATTGGCGAGAGGTTAATCGCAATGTCATACTCCATGCGATTAGCCAGGAACCAGTGCCAGTAAATTCAGTGCAGCCCATCATTTTACGAGGAAGTGAGGTTGATGGTAGTTTATACAGCATTAAGATCATCGCTGCTTTTCGAAATACATAAGGGTGGCGTCAACGAAACTCGGGTATTGCTGAATGCTGTTGAGGCTAAACAGTCAGTCAGCTCTTCCACGCTTATGCTAGCGACGGAAAAGCACACGCATCGTCGAAGAACGTGGTGCCCATGCAGCAAACAAATATGTTCATCAAAAATCCTTCGGGAGCAGTTAATAGGAACATACCTCATGACATGAACTTTAAACGAAAGCTGTCCGCCACTGCTAGTAGATTATCGGGAATTGGTAGTGAGCTCACTCGATGACTAGAGCGCTAAGTCAGCACGCACGCACCAACATTAGAATCGGGGAAGTTATATCACTAATTGCGGCAACAACCACACCAAAAGTGGCGGAGGGTCGCTAAAAGTGGCTTAACGTCACGATCAGCACGCATTAGCCGAGCGGAGGCGAAGCTCGCCAGGAGCTGCCACAGTGTGCGGCTAAATGATCGAAGGCAACGCCTGCACGGCATTGAGGGCAACCGAGCAGTGCTTTTTGAGGCATGCCATACTGCACCGGTCGGCAGTTGAGACACAGACCTTCACGGCAATAATAGCCGCGGGGCGCGCAACAAAAAAAAAACAACTCCGTGCTCGCTTAGCACACCCATTCCAGCTGTGCAAAGAGTGCACGCTCATTTGCGCCTACACCACCCTACTAGGTGTCGCGTCGTCAAATTGCTATCATGCAACAGTTGTGCCACATCGGTGTTGCTTCTGCGTTTCCGCATGCTTCACGTCCAACGCTAACCGCGTTAATGGTAGAACAGGTGAGCAGTCATCTACGTGGATCTAGGGTCATACTATTGCTGCTTGGTGTATAAATGACTGGCGCCCACATCCGTATTGTTTGTGTAACTTGAGAGCGAATTGATCATTGATTTGTCCTGCACCGGTATTGATCTAAAAACATGTCTGTTTTGATAATCCTCGGATTCGATTTATAGAAATGAGGCTTATCTTGCCTAACATAGTGTTACATGGCGCCAGGGATTTGAGGGATTGAGCCGCGGCGGTTTGAGAGCAATTAAATAGGCCGTCTTATTCAGCGTCAACATGGTTCATTGCAAAGCCTACTGATGCGTTGAATTCGCATCACTTAAGCTCGCTCATCAATAATTCGCCCCACCGACGTTTAGAGAACAACCTGTAATCATTTGATGTGGCCAGCATCTAATCCTCTTGGCGGGAATGACGACCGCTTTTTCTCTATTCTACTGAGGTGTTGAAGTGTTAGTTAATCAGGCGCACTACATAATCGGGTTCCCTGCGGAACACCACTCAACTTTGTCGTTTTCTTTTTTTATTGTAGTTATTTTCGTTAAATGATTTATCTTCTGTTTCGAAAAAAGCACCGCCACGCGGGAAGGTAGCGAAGAGGCTTTGTCTTGGATTCGAATCCCGCGAGTTTTATCACATTTGGGGGGTTTGAATCAAATAATTTCGCCGGAATCGTAAATCGGATCACGTACTTCAGTACTTCCGAATTTCTCATACATTTCGTCAAGCACATCGTTTTTTGCGATGTTCATTATGTCTGCTCATAGACCGGCAGAATGTTCTGAATTGCTTATCTCATCTTATGAAAAACGATGCATCCTTTCAAATTGTCGTAAAGAATATAATTTCTCGAACAACCAAAATTAACGAGTGGTGCGAGCGGTTTGAAATATGTCTTTAATCCTCCCGTAGTTGCGACACGGCGACGCTTCGTATTAAAAGCTTTCTGTTTGCGAATCTGACGTCGAACCTATGGGCATGCCCTTATGACCTCACGAATTGTCGAAATTTCTTGTTGAGCAATACATGATATATGTCTCGTACTAGTCCACCTCAGAACCTAGCCGGTTCTTAGTCATTTTCACTGCGGTGCAGTTATCCTACCGTGTATCGCGCACAGGTAAAAGAGAATGGCAAAATAAAATATTCAGAGGAACGCTTTAAGATTGTCTTTGCTATCTTCAACATTGTACTTCGCGTGCTGGTTTTTTCCGCAGCAGCTTGGAGGCCCAGTTATCAGTTGGGTTGTGAGCGAATTTTGAGAATTTCAGTAATCCATGCATCACTGCGGTATAGATGCGTTTTGCGGCTCTGAAGCCAAGTTTGAAACACCATTTAGTGTATGCATATATATATATATATATATATATATATATATATATGTTTTTGATATAAATAGTGTCAGATATAGACTCTCAAAGGGGTCTGTATCTGAAACTATACATATCACCAAATTCAACCGAACGAACGCGAAGTAATACAGCTCAGAGAGGTCCATATCTGACACTTTGCGATACATTTTTTTCATCCACAAAACTCCTCTGAGCAAACAAATAAGTACGAGATATGGCATGACTCTGGCAGGAACCGGGGCTACAGATTCCGGATGTGCATTCTTCACTAAAGCGGAATGCATTCTTGCATAATAGATGCTGCTATATTGCGTCGTCATATTAATACTGTATATCTGCGCAATCGCATCTCCTCAAGCTCCGACCCCTGTTCCTTATGTCAGAAGGTTTTTATGCATTTTTGTGATGGTTTTGGTTAATGTTGAAAGGAACCTAAGTTTGACGCGAGTGTTTTCTTAATAGACGTCGAAAACCTATAACTTTCTTAACTCCAGATGTAGGACGTCTACTTACGCATCCATCGAACATATGTAAGGAGCGCCTGAATATTGCGCGTCACGCATTAACGATGAAGCTCACGAATATTAGTCCACGCATACACTACTTTCCTCATTGCTGATGTGTAGAGCTTTTAAGTGCTGTGAAGAAAAATTTTTCTTTTTGCTTCTGCATTTCGAGAGATGCGTGCTGACTTTTGGTTTCTCTGATCACATTAGTATATGAACGCTAGGAGGTAACACTTGCCTTTCTTACATTATATGCAAGTAAATACTTCTTCTGACGTCCTATTTTGGCTGGTTTCATTGGAATAGAATGCGGTGAATCTTCAAGTGTTTGCTGTGAGGCACACTTTGTACTTTTCGAATGGGAGCGTCCACAACTTCTGTCCTTCCTCCCCCCTCCTTCCTGTCCCGCTCCCATCAGGTTCAGCTTTCACTTCATTTACGTTCCTTCATTTGGGGACGCCTTCTCGCAAAAACCCCGCAGAAATTCAGTCATCCTCAAATTTGTTCATCCTCTTTTCGGGCCTCGCTCTACACAAGCTCTTTCCACCCGTCTTGCCCAATTGGTCGTCGACTTTGTCGTCGTGTTCAGCGAGCTTACATGCTTAATTTTTTACAGCACCTTAATACAGAACGACTATCTTTCATAGATAAGCAGATTATTTTGTTTAGCATGCATTTAAAGCCAAACTCATCAGTAGGCATCCATCGTCAAGAGCTAGTGTAAAACGTTCATTACTATGTCTTTTGGCGTGCTAAATGTCTGTTGTTACCTTCATATATGATGATCATTTGCCTCTTCCACGAACAAGTCTAATTGTTGAAAATGAGATGAGAAGGATGAGTTTCTGAAGTCGCGGATAATGTTCGCGATTAGAGCGCACCTATATCTTGTCCTCGTAACCTCTTTCCGCCACCACAAGATGATGTTCATACAACATGTTGTGATCCGGGTGGTGCTTTGGGTGTGATCGCCCCATCCAGTCCACGCTTCGAAGAACTTCAGCATCCATCACTTTTTGTGAAAATTTGCGTGTCACCAGCTTTCATAGTTAATTCGTCGGTCAATAATTTCTTACAAGAAGACACCATGGGAATCCGAATTTTTAAGTTGACATTTTCCAAAGCAACCTTCACTGTCTTACCAGATCACCGACCTCTGTCAGTCATGCGTTTTAGTTTGTTTTTTTTAAGCGCAAATCCGGGAATTTGCTTTAACCAGGATCCTCATTTCTTTGATTTTCCTCACCTCATTGAGAGCCATACACCGCATAATCGCCATCGGTCGTCGATCGAAATTGTGCCGTGTACCCTGCAAGAGTTCTTGCATTCGGTCAGTTTATCCTCATCTCAAGGAGGTTGAATTAGTGATTGACGTTCCCTGGTTGAGGCCCAAATAATTAAGACGTTCGGCCGTTTCCCGACGATAGCTAGGCATCGAACAGCAAGGTTTTCTGCCAAATGAAGCTGTGTTTTGATGCTGCGTAATTGAATTTAAAACTTTCTCTGAACTCACATCTGGATGGATCACAATGAAAAGGGCGAGGCGGAGTGCATTGGAGATCTTGCATTCAAGATCTGTTCGCATTTCATAACGTTTGTATGTATGTGTCTCAACTGTTTACATTCTGATTGGGCCCCTCTTTTCGAGCTGTTTCCCGAAAATCCAGAATATCACTGGTCAATTATCGCCCGTCGGATGGGGGGAGGGATTGAAGGGGAAAGGGAAGAGGGAATGATGAACAGAGCTGCTCCTACGTTGTTCAAATAGATGTGGGACGTGTCTATGCAGCGCATATATAATTTAAGCTAGTGTAATGAACCTAACAAATCATTAGGAACTAGCCTTCATACTTCTATTTCATCTGATGCTCAACAAAGGAAGGTGCTGCGTTCATACAGTCGTTTTCGCTATAACACCGACAGTCTTATCTTTGCTGATTATAAAGGTGTCACAACTCCTTGCAAAACAACTGCTTGTGGACGGTGAAATGGAAAAACGGAAACCTAATCTACTAGTTTGATTATGTACAGATGTACGCTACGGATAGGCCTTGTCAAATATGCCGTTCGTAAGCGCTGTCTTATATGCTGACAGTCGTGAAAGCATGCTGTGATTGTCGGAGAAGTGTTCGAAAACAATTCGTTTCAAAACTAAAGGTTGAGCATACCCAAAATCAGCTAATTTGCTTCAAAGTTATTCTCAGGTGAAATTCATTGAGCAATTTTGGGTTGTGCAAAGTGGTTTTATGCGCTGAGAAAAGAAACATTTTACAGATAACAACACATTTTGGACGTTTTTTGAAAAATATGTTATTATTATTCGTGGATTGGAGGTGCTGATAGAAGGGGAAAAATTTAACATTGCGAGCGCAAATTATTGCTTGCAAGCAAGATGGCCTGGTAATGCTTGCAATGCCGGTGCCCAAATCGCATCGTGTATTCCTTACTTGTCTGTCTATCGATCGCCACCGCTGCTGTTAAGGCTCGCCTCATTCGGGGACGCACACTCTCTCGCGCATAGCGCCTATTTGAGACAATTATTTAGGGGCAGCCCAGCTCCACTCGGTCGGCTTCCATTATCGCCTTCCATATCAACCATATGCCTTTCGGCAACGTAGTAGCAATCATGTTCGAAACTAGGTTTCGTTTTACTTGCTCCTTGGCCTTCCTCGGTAACGACGTGTACCACATCCGGTATGTGCATGTAGAACGAGTTCAAATGCCCTTCGTTTACTGCATTAATTTGTATGTTAAATGTGTGAATGCTGCACGTATGCTTAATTGAATGACATGAGAAATGCGATTGTTGAACGCTTCTTCACTTTGGATATTTTCTATTGACCTGAGAACAAAATGTTTTCTCCTGGACTATAGATGAACTGTTAATCGCGGGATTTCGCTTTTATTCGCAACGCTTATCAACATTGAAGTTTTCAATTTTTTTAAATCGACGAGAATGGAAGCGGAAATGTAATCAAAAGGGCATCCTTTAGACTCTAACAACAACTTCACATGGTCGTTTAATCAAATGACAAAATAGTTTCTTCTTGCGTGTGAAACTACCCATGGAGCACAAAGAATTTTTAATGAATCTGCACATCATTAAGTCTTATTGACAGATATACTTTGCTGCGTCGTTGTCTGAGGTGCTTACATATCGGTAGAAATCGTTGAGACGCAAAAATGTAGCACGATGGAACTAGTCGACCACTGCAACTCGGGTTTTTTTCTCCCGCCGTATTTATCTGCAGACGCTAACTTTGCCTCGTTTAAATTGACTGGAGGTGTTATATATGGGTACATAAGCAGCGGTTACATAGGGCTTCATTCCTAGTCACTTAAAGAAATTTCGCGGCTACGGCATTTGAGTTTCGTAGCGCTATGGTACAACTAGAAACACATACTGAGCAAATTCGATTTCCTCGGAAGCAAACTAAATAATCATTCTTTTGTGTTCTTGGGCCATGACGACTCGCACCGCCAGCGATGCACTTCTGTCCCTGCATGACACTTTTCAGCAGCAGGACCGGCAGATGCAATGCTGAGCAAATCTTTACTCCTTATTCGCCTCTTCACTGCTCGAGCGTAGATTGCTTTTCGCTATGTTTGATGGATTTTTTCATTCGTTCGTAGTCTGAAGAACAGAATCAGTGATAGGTACGACGATCAGTTTGCACGTTGTTTAGCATAATGGAAAAGGCTAACGAGCAGAGCAATATAGCTCTTTTTGATGTTCATCAAAGGTTGTGTGGCCTTCTAGGTTATAAATAAGCAGCATTTCTGAAATATTTCAAGAGCTACGAATCTTCGCCACTATGCGATCATGTAGCAGTTAGAGAACTGCATGGCAGTCGGTAAGAGTGGCATCGTTAGACTTCTTATGTTTGGAATAACTTCATGATTACAATGAAATGAACAGTTTTTCTTTTTTCGCTTTCTTTTTGAATATTCTATTTCCGTCTTTGCTTTTCGTGGTCTATCATACCACACCACTCCTTTTTTTTTCTTCTGCGTTCTTTCCCAGTTATTTTCTTTTTCTATGAGCCACGTCAGGTATCACTGCGCCAACACTTCTGAATTCGTTCACTCACCGAGCCGTCAGAAATTTTATTGAAGTGTATAACCGTCCAATTCAAAGTGCTACTGGAGCAATAGCACAAAGTGGTCGATACAAAAACGGTCCACGATTGCGATTCTTTTCATGCTTGAAGCAGCCATATGACTCCAAAATGATGCAGATAAATAAAGTTGTCCAGAAAGGCATCAAGGGAGAAATTTCGCTGAAGTGTTGAACGTGGATAACATTGTTAGTATGAGTTGCGATCGAAGCAATTTCGTCGTAATGACGAAAGTTCAACGCGCGTGTTATCTTTGTGCAGGCGTCCTAGACAGCACCTTTAGCAAGGGACAATATTTTATTCGTTGCCAAAAGTGATGTCGGATAAATGCCTGCTGCCGAAAATTCACATAGAACACCTGAACGTCTGCAAGCACCATTCATTTATCTAATCGGCGATATTGTCTGAATCCACCTGTAGAAATTTGCAATGTACAGATTGGTTTCGAAGTAAGTGGCACGTTTTTTAAATTGCCACGAAAAAATTACCACATGTGCTCAGTGAGTCACCTGAAATGACGCTTGCGTCGACTACAACCAACACTGGCACAAGAAGGCATCTTGCACATCGTTGTGAAGATTGCATAATTTGCAGAAAGCTGTCTAGCGATATCTGAAACGCCAACCACGAACAATGGTTTCGTTGCATATCAGTGAGGAATCAGGAAATGCAATATCTTTCGACGCTGCTTGGCTCATCACTACGTAACTAATGTGGCGAATCACATCAAACGCCTTAGTGTAGTCTTTGTGGACTGTTGTTTGATTTTCACTAAAGACGGGCTTTCACGTATGTGTGGAAGACACTAACTGGACAATTCTTGAGTTATGGGGCAGAAAACGTTGCTGGCAAAAGAACTTTACTGTCCAGCAGATGGCTGAGAGAAGAGTTATTGGTGACGAGTTCTAACAATTCACAAACGCAGAAGTTTTTTGCAAGATGCAACAGTGATTTTTTCAACGAAAAAGTTACGGTAGCTTGTTTCAACTGGTAAAGAGTTGAATTCTTTCGAACAATCTGCTCAGAGGATTCTAGAGCGAGCACGGAGTTAGTGACGTGAATAGGAAATGATATCATCGTTGACAACGAAAAGGTTGCTGTTCAATTTATTTTATTCGCTTTAATGGAACTTCGCCATAATGCGAGGTGCGCCGAGATACACTAGAGCCACGTCACTAAATATCACGGTGTCATCTATAATAAAACGACAAGAAAAATAATGCGCTGGAACTTCATGTTTTCCTATACCGCTCGTCACTAGAGAACCGCTTCGTGATCTCAAAAAAACACGTCTATCTGTAATCAAAGCGTTCCATCTGCATATGAATCAACTGATATATGTTGAGCTACGCAGGCAAGTATTTTTCATTGTTGTCACCATATTTCTCGACTTCGTAATAAAAGAGAGAAAAATTTCTTAAACAGGATTTTATATCTTTTGTAACATTTCGCAGAACGTTTCAGTAGAGTCATTCGAGCACCAGATTCCGAGCTCGTAGTCTAATGGCAAATAATTTCTTAGAACAAGCGGCTAAAGATAACTCAGATTATATCTCCCAACTGTAATGTTCTTCACTGACACAGAACGATCAGTCACTGTACTAATACACTTCAACAAACAGTCGTGCGCTTCTTGCACGGAGTGTTCGGTTCAAGAAGCAGAAAATTATAGTGAAGAATTTTTTTGTATGCGTTTTTCACATGCAACACTGATGATGAAATTAGTTGTAGCGTGCCAAGAATAATAACTAAATTGTTGCGAGTAGTTTCCTTGACTTCATTAGTCAGAAGACGATCTGAAGGGAGTTTCTCGTGAGAGCAACGAACAAATGCAGAGTTTGAATGAGGCGGAAATGAAGCACTGGAATCATAGGCTATAACTCGGTGTAATGAAGTCGACACATACCAACCGTATATTGTAACAGCATGCTGGTGTTCGCGATTCCTCAAACTTGGCGGTGAGGAGCCGAAAATTCCCAAACTAACAATCGTAGAAAACACCATCTTAGAACATTTCACGGCTGAATGGCTGCGCTTCTCATTGTGATGCTACAACTCCCAAACCTCTTTTCACGAAGCCATCAACACCTCTATTTCTGTGCGTGTATGGTCAGGTCACAAGGAAAAACTTGATGGGTACGTTTAATTCTCACAAAAAATTCAGGAACATTCTACATATGACCAAGGTTTTACTACAGACAAAATGTTCTCAGCGACCAGTAAAACGTGAGATGGAAATGAATAGCGGTGGCCAACGAGGCATACGAAGCATACGTGAGCAGTAAAATAGGATATGAATGGACTCTACCGCCCCAAAACATCTTTGGAGACGCACGTCATTTAGACAAAAGATCTCAAAGATACTGCAAATACTGCCACGAAGATTTAGATGAAACATCAGAAGACTGCATGAGCCGCTACCTCTTAAAGATATAAAACAAAACTGTAAAAACGTTCAATTTGATGGATAATGCGGAACTCGAGTATTCGAATGACAGCTAATTTTGGAAAAGTTCCGACTACTTCACCACCGTCTCCAGCAAGCGCTGAGTTGGACGTCAAGTGAGCAAAAGCATTGCAAGGCTGAAGAAAACTCTATGATTCATCAGTAGCAAAATGTTGACCATGACCAAAATACACTGATCACATGATAAAAATCAAGTCAGAGATTTGAAATTCCAGTCTCAAGGGGCAGTTTTTAAAGACACAAAAGAAATGCTACAGAATAACCAGAATTGGTCACTCTTATAACGAACTAACCACATTTACCGTCGTGATCTCTCGCCATGGATGAACAAAAAGAGCGCAACGATGATGAGAAAATGGAAGCACAGAGGGCGGTGATTACTTATATTGCTGATGTTGATTCTACCAGCACAATTCAACAACCACACTCGAACAGTACTGAAGTCATGCTGGTGGACGATTGCGTGAGAAAGCGAGCGATCGATGAGCATCATAATTAAAGCAAGCGAAAATTAGTAAAGATCACCAAGTGACCTCAGTGAGTTGATAATGCGATATCTGAGCTCAATCAAAATTTCTTGTTCCTTTCACTTTATTCGACGCATATTTTATTGATATGTGAATACTACTTGATTGTTGTAAACGAAGTGATATGTGGTAATGTATTTCTCTTTCTTGCTGAATATTTAATACATGCAAAGAAATCGTCTCATGAAATTTGGTAGGGAATTCTGAATAAAGCTCTCGCTGGTCCGCCACGTTGCGTAGTGTGGCGTAGTGATGTGCAAGAAATCGCCGAACTAGTTAGGGCCTCGTCTATTTCATGTGTTATGTGCAGTGAGCATTGAAATATTCAGATGCTAGTCACTGTTAGTAATCAGTAATGCTTACAGATGCACGTGTGTGAAATTCTGTCGTTCTGCTTGTTCTCACAACTGCGACTGTGAATAGCCTTACTGTCATCTCAGAACATTTACTAAGAAGGTGGAACTTTGCAGGTGAGCGGATTGTGCTATGATGATGAGCTGTTGAGAAAGGCTAGCGAAGGAAGCCATGTTGCAGCAGCCGGTGGCGCGTGAGCTGCGCTCATTCCAGTCCCTGTCGCGATTTTCAGGGCCTCGCGCTATTCTTAACAGACGTCAGTCGACACTGAATGCTCGACGCCTTTCTCAGTCCCGACGTAAGAACACCGAAGCCATCGTCGACGATTCACAAGTACGTTCAACACTGCGTGATTGTTTCCGTTGTTAAAACGATATGATAAACCACATACTCTTTAATTACCCTCTAGAGTCATCGTTTTCGCAGGTTTTTGGAAGGTTTCTTTTCAGTAGGTTTTGCAAGATGTGAGTTGTGCTTGTCTTCAAATTTCTGGCCATATATAACAGCCGCGCGTGGAATCAACTCATTTTCTCAAGACTTTAACCGACAGATTGAGAGAACGGGAAGAGGAGAGGTGTGGGAGTAGTTGTGGTGTTTTGTCGGTGTGGGAATAATTATTCTATAATCCCAGAAGGGAACCTTTTGCAAGAATAATCTTGTATGCCAGAATGTTGTCGGGATGTTGAGTGGTTAGCTGCACCCAGAGAAGCCTATGCGCGAAATTCCTTCATCAGCAAGAGGGATTCTTTCTTGACAATCAAATCTCAGTGCTAGACTTTGCAAGAGAAAAAACATGTCGACACTTGAGTTTGAAGTATCATTAATTGAGTCAGATAATGTTTGAAGCTTAGGAGCTCGAGAAGTCGTTTGAAAAAAGTTAATTCAGTGCCCTAAGGGATCGGGTTTTTATTCCTTTGCAGCCGAAGTGAGGGAGAGAAAGAGAGGCAAGGGAAGAGAGTGGTAGAGCCTGTCTTCAGTCGGGAAAAGAGATTCCGAGACTGAGAGAAGAGATTCCCGGATTTAGGCAGGTGTGTTGAGCAAGTTCATTTTTCCCATTTTCGCAGATTTATGCAAAATCGCATCACGGCAGTGTCACGCTTGATTGTGGGTGTATTTCTGTATGTCCGACACTCCCAGTCCACCTTTCAAGTAAGAAGCTTCGTACCCCTAATCTACAGCCTCACATGTTTCATCATGACTCATCATGCTCTGCTGCGGTTATGTGAACACTTCTGAGACAGTGCAAAACTGTAAGAGAAATGTTTTGAGATATCAGTTGATTTCGCCAAAAAACGACTTGTTTATTCCAGATTTTTAAAGCCATTCGTTCCCGGGCAGGTAAAATTGTTTCCTTCTTCTTTTGTGCATTTTGGTGGCTAGTTGGCTAATCCGCAGAAACTCAAAAATGCATATAATGCCAGTCTTTTTGAAGCGTTCTCGTCTTCTTTAAACACGTAGACGCTGAAAATTCACCTTATTGCTGAAATTGCCCGCTTGGACTTTTGGCTTATCGAGGCTGCAAACTGCCCCTGCAACTAAAAAATGGGATTAACAATGAATATGGAGAATTTTTTCGAAGTTTCAAACCTTATAAACAGAAATCTCCTCAAAAGTCGAATTCGACGCCACTGACTTCAACGACATTTTTACTACGGTCTTTGGAATTCCTGACAACGCTAGTCTGGTGATTTAATTATGCAGTTATAGCGGCATATAACGGAACTTCATATCACATATGAATCTGACGTGGTCACTTTGCTGAGAATGAAAGGTACGCTGAAAAGTGAGTTGGGGAAAACCACTTGATGTATAAATGCAGCGTTTCAAGTGATCGGGGAGAGAAGCGATTAAATCACTCTCTTGAGGTGTCGTCAGCGACTGGTGCATGCGGCGCTTCGACTGAATATGTGCGGTCACAAGCGCCGCGATCCAAGGCCGTCTCACTGTCACTTGAGGCTAGCCCTATGCACCCATGGTACGACAGTGGTGAGCCAAGCGAGCAGCAAAGACAGCCTCAAGTGGAGTGGCACGACGAGGCTGATTTCATCGACGATGAGTGCGACTTGCCTTATCCTGGGTCCGTGCTCCATTCATTTTCACTCAGTGCTATTTAAGTGCTTCTCCAAATCTGCATTTGCAAAGCCCATTGTCGCGACGTCTTACCTGTGTGAGTCTGTGCATATGATTGCGCATGTCTGCTCATCTGTGATGTGTTCAGTTCGGAAACCACCGAAGCTAGAGCTGCAAAGATGGTTGAGCGTAATGTACCACAGGTTGAATCCTCCGGACCGTTTGTCCTTCACGCTGATTCATAAGCTTCGAAATAAGTTGAAGTTGCTTGGGGAAGTCCCAAAATTTTTAAGCCTGCGCGACAGGTCTTGTCGGATGGTTCGAGTCTGATTAAAAAACCTTCGATTTGGTTGATCTGCACAAAGGGGTGGCTGGGGATGTGGCATGGATTCTTAGCTGAGCATGCTTCTTATTTCTATCAATAAGTGAAAATGATTGGTTCATTCGACAGGACGACGAGACTACACATTGCACCAACTCATGTTGCACTGTCAAATTCCGACTGCACAAGATGATGTGTAGAATTTGCTCTCAAGAGGTGAATGTCTTTGCAGCGGCTGCCTGATGTAGTTCGAGGTGAAACTTCCATGTGTTGCTATCGATGCCCGAAAGTGCACGCTGCCAAATCATAATAATGTAATCTTGAGGACGCGTAACTAGCCGTTGTGGCGTCTAAAACAGAAAAGTGAGGTAGGTGAGCGACTGACAGCAACAGTATGAGTTGCCTTTGTTTTGTGCATTCTTGAAGAGCTCTTTTGCAAAACAAAAGTGGCCAGAAGCTCACACCTTGAGATTGGAGAGCTGCCAGTGCCCTCACATACGAAAATAATGTGTTCTTTGCCTTCTAGTCACATACCATCTTTTTTGGCGTTAGGCGATCTACAAGTTCCACTCTTTTTTTGCCTCAACAGATCTCAAGCTTGGGTTTGCTCACCGTACATTGTGGCTTGCGATTGCTGACTTGGACTAGCTCTCAAACCTTTGCCACAAATGTCGATGTGTCCGTCTTGTGTCAGTGTGTCAGTGCAAAGAACGAGCAGGTCACATCGGTCTGTTTTCTACACCTTGAGTATCTAACCGTCCCACAATTTCTTTTTGATTATTTTAGCGATCCCACAATTTCTTTCTCATAATTTCAGCCCTCGTACAATTTCTTTTATTGCTTTGGGACGTTATGTGGAATAAACGCAACACATCATTCCTTTTTCAGTTTATTTTCTTGTCGATGTATGTTGATTCTCTTTAGCGTATCACTAACTGCTGAACATAAGAATTTAATGAGACGTTTTTTAGTAAGGGAAGAAAAAATATTGTTTGCTGAGCGAATTTCTTCGAAATAGACACACTTCCTCACCACAAAAGATATCCTTTGTTTGATGAAATTACTTCACATACCTTTCTGATTAGGCCGTTCAATAGATAATTGCAGCACGATATCAGCAACTGTATAGAGAAATGCAAGTGAAATGAAAGGCACAGCACTGAGCGAAGATGGATTCGCACTTTTTTTTGGGGGGGGGGGGGGCGGTAATACCCACCTAAGGACGCTGTTCAAGCGCATTTTGCTGGTTTCCACTTCCCAGAGTGCGGGGATTTCCGCCAATTTTTTTTCCTTTGTGAAGAGGGGTGGGGGGGGGGGGGTGAATAATGCTAATTCCGAGAACCGATAAAACGCTTTTTTTTCGATCCTCAGGGATGGTCGTTTCCAAAATTTGAGTGAATCCATCCGAACATTAACATTGTGGGTTCTTTCACTTGTGCGATGGTGAGGTTGGACTGATAATTCTATGAACGCTGAAAAAATATATCATTGCAGCTACTGAGCGAGTGTGATCATTTCGGTATCAGGAGCTAGCAAGATGCATTTTACCACGTCACAGAGTTTCGTTCTTTTGTCTACAGTCTGCAGATAGATACACTGGCAAAGTCTGCGCTTTACCGATGATGAAAATCGATTAACGGAGTCAGGAAAATGCATTCTGGGAATACCTTGCAGCAAGAAATTTTCACAATCTGCTTACATCTTTT
Source organism: Toxascaris leonina (assembly GCA_022844705.1). Classification (NCBI taxonomy): domain Eukaryota; kingdom Metazoa; phylum Nematoda; class Chromadorea; order Rhabditida; family Ascarididae; genus Toxascaris; species Toxascaris leonina. Next base: position 22,123 of record JAARMF010000663.1, on the reverse strand, counting down.
TCCGTTTCATTTCTTCCAACGCGTTAGGGTGTAGTTACCTCAGGTGAAGGTACGCAGATGTAAACGTTCGCCACTTGCATCAGCATTCCCATTCGTTAATCCGACGTGATCATGTGTGCTGTAAACAGTCGATCCGTTTTGTAGATTTGTGGAGCCAGCGCTTCATTGCCTAAAGCAGGCAAGTCCTCCTCGCTCATGGGCACTACGAATGGTGATGAATCCTTGGTTTGATCGCCTCACGATGATCGTCATTCTTATTAACTGCATTACGCTTGGAATGTATCGGCCATGCGAGGATGGAGGAGAATGTACTACATATCGTTGCTATGTACTATCGCTTATCGATCACACAATTTTCGCATATTTCGCCTTGGAAATGGTACTGCGTTTTGAAAAGTTTTATTCTTCTATCGAATACACGAGGCCATCCGTAATAAATGCCCAGTTGTATCGGGAATGGTGGAATTATATTCGCTTTTGCATTCCAGCGTACCAGGCAAAACAGTTGCTCAAAATGGCGAACATAGTAGCAACAAGCTTATTGATGCATTTCGCTGTGGGCTTCACTAACTAGAGGTCACAACCAAAAAATTATAAGTCATGACAAATTGTGATTTGCCTAAGCTTATATCCGTTTGATGTGTTGTGAAAACCCTTTGGAACCAGAGTTGGAGATGGGACGATATTTCGCGGGCTGTTCAAATGAAAGCATGGGAATTGCACAAAACTGTATACGGAGGCTATCTGGATTCTCGAAATAATAACCCAAGACAAGCGAAATTTGTATTGTTAGACGAACGAAATAGAGACTCAGAAGTTGATCTACTTTATCGAAGGCAGCAGTTTATTCCTTTCACTCCCATATGATAACATACGATTGGTTAATGCTTGTTATCATGGAACTGGGCACCTAATTTCATTTGCTGATGGTGGCGCATACTTCAACTTGTCTATTTTATCGTTTGTTCAGTTACCTCAACGTTACATAATGTTAAAAATAAACGCACTGAAATAGAAAGAAAAATTGTAGAAATTTTCACTATTATCAGCGAAGTCAGTGCAATCAAGGTCTCTTATGTTGTCCGGAATAATTTTCCAACCACTCGCACCTGAAAAAATTTCCTGTTCGCGTCATCTTATCCACTCAGTATGCTAAACAGCATCCGCGCTTGCGAAAATCGATAAAGAAAACGTTGCCGGCTTCTTTATTTCGTAAGTATTCATCGAAGAAAAAATTTTTAGAGGGATCATCCAATGCGTCGGATTATTCGCGTGAAAATGGCCATGATGGCCACCTTAATGCAAAAACGGGGCTGACAACGAAAGTAGCCACTCCTTCCTTATTGCCTGAAGGAAACTAACGCATGAGTGCTCTAACGAATGACATATTTGGCACCATGCGAAATCTCTCTTCAAAAGTTTCATCGCTTAGCTGGAAGACGAGCAGAGATTCCCTTTTCTCGTGCTAAAAGTCTCCTAAATGGTTATGCCCTGTTACTATTATCTAAGCGACAAAACCTAGCAATGCAGAGTGAGGGAATAAGCTGCCAAGATCAAAGTTTCCATCGCAAGTTGCTGGAATAGGCTGTAAGAGATATTTGTTCCATTCGAGTGAGGAAATAAAACAAGGCTGTAAGCTTCAAAAGGTACGTGTTGGACAAGTTTTGTGCAAGTCACGATAATTCCCTTGACAAATTTAATACATATATTCCCCCTCCAAACAGCCTGAGTCAGCACGATAATTTCGATCAACGCATTCGCATATCCTGTTCTCTCACAGTGTACGAATCCTGTGCTTTGGACTAGACGTATGCGCGGACTTTGAGTCGCCAAAGGCTCGAACATGTCTTCCTGACAGACAATCGCGAAAATATGCTCCTATGGTTGGACTTCCAGCTGGAGCGAAAAAGGAGCATGCTGCAGTTATTTTTTCTCTAAAGGAGCAAAACGGGGCTAATGCGACTAAATCCTTATTGGAAAACGTTCGAGGAATTATTCATTTCGTAAACTGTGCTGTTTGAAATCTTCCTTTCAAAATTTGGAATGTTCACTTCTCCAGGATTCGTATCGAGGAAAAATATCCGAGTATGTGCTCATTCTTTTTGTGCAAAATCTCCGTCCTGAGCTATAGTCGGTTGGGAGTTTTCACTTAAAGAAAACGAATTCAGACCACACATTCAATCATGTCGATACCGTCACTCGTGTGTTTTCTCGGGTGTGAAATGCTGCATATCAATTTCAAATCAGTTAGGCGCATTTCAGCACACCTTGTAATGAGCGCGCTCATTTTCTGTGCAATCACGAGCTCACTCGAGCCATCAGCGCATGCATATTCGCTCATCACTTTCCTCATCTGCCGTTCACCGGAAAAAGCTGAGAATATGAATACAATGAAACCGTGAACCAGGGCTTCTCATTCCCACACCGCGGCTTAAAGTTCCCCAATCCTCGTCCAGTGGGCTGCTGAGCTGAAAAATATGCAGAGAAGGCAACGGGCAAACAATTTTGAATATCTTTGCGGCGACTACGTAACCATTCATTCCACAATTTATAGATATAATTTATTTTTCGAATGCCGGTCTGTAGCACTCGAACATGGTGGGACAGTCAGAATCCCTTTCAAGGAAGCGAATTTCCCCTCCCCTTCTAAATGCGGACTGTCGTAGCCGCGACCAAGGAGCGTGCATGTTGTGCTGAGCTGAGTGCCCTATTCGGAATGGCTCCCGTGTTATGTGCGATCAATCGGTTGCGAATGAATGAATGTGAGGGAAGTCTTGTCGATAAAGAATTGCGATATTGAATATCGATACAGCACTGAATTATGGCAAGGCATTTGGCAGTCAAGGTTTCAAGTGTCAGAGCGAAATTTTTGTGCTCCTGTTGCCATAGCTTTAGCGAGGCTAGCTGTGGCTTGTTTGCGCCGCAAGAAGCCACTTGAATACCTCGTATTACTGTTATATGCTTTTCATGGAATTTCCTTCAAAATCTCGGTGGTTTTATTTCCTGCAGTGAGGCAATGCGACCTTCTCCCTACACATTTGGACGTTGCTGGAAGAGCCAATCAGCTAGGGGCTGTCTGCTTCCTACTTTGATCTTTCGACTCCTCAAATGCTCTTTTGTCGTGATGCTCGAGACCTGAGGCGCATTAATTTTGGCAGAAATTTGGTCAGTTTAGTCAGTTTTGACCAGCCATAGTTATCCCATCATTTCGCAGCTTTGCCGCAATAGTGAGCATATCCTTGCCAGCTTGTGCTTCTTTTTTTACAATCTATGAACTGTCATTTTCAGTCGTTACCGTTAGCCTTGAACCATCATTCTTCGAGCACTCCAGCTTGGGGGCAATTACAAGCGCTTTTAAGGTACCCAAGTTTTCGCTAATCATTTGTTTATTGAGTCACATCCCAAAGACGCAAGAAGTGAGCTTGTTTGAGCAGCAATCGCAATTGAGGTGCATCTAAAACAACCATCGAATTATACTTCACTCTTTGCTCCTGAAAACACGTCAAGCCATTGTATCGGGAACTTTCGCAACAGCAGTTTGTAAATTGCTTAGAAAGCGCCTTTTCCTGTCGCCGATGCAAGACTGCAGATCGAAAATACCTTTTCAATACCCTTAAAAGTTGCTTCCAGCAGCACACTCTTCCATAAGATTGGAAATGATCTAACTGTGAGAAGGTGAGTGCAGCGTAAATGAGGTTGCAGATATCCCCTCTGAGAAAAGCTCGATTTCTTTAGCCCTGGACCAATGTGGTTTATGTGAGTCCTACGTTTGCGGACCGTCGCAAGGGCGCCAAGCACCGCAGAAGTCGTTGTCTACAAGCAGGAGTCAAGCAAATTCACTTCCTTAAGTGAAGTTTAAAAAATCAACGTGTTCAATCGTATCGTAATGTTCAATCGCTTGAGCTCGGGAATGGAACGATGAAGACTACCTAAGCGAGACATCATAAAACGCGTGGAGTCTGTCACGGATGTCGTGATGGTAAACCCGCTTGAGTTCGTTACCAACAAGACAACCGAGCACCAAAATATTTGAAAACAATATTAAAATGAAGTTCACTATTTCTTCCATGAGTTCTTCATTGAAATGGTGCAGTTGCTATATCCCATGTGGACTTTTGCTTATGTCCTCACAATTTGTTCCTCCTTAAACTTGGCAGAATATTTCCTGAGCTATATGCAAGCGCAATGTTGTGAATGTTCAACTGCCTGATATTGGCGAAATACCGACACTTCTCGTATGCAAATGCTTTGATGCATTGTGCCACGATATAAACGTTTCAGAAATGAGGCCAATCAACCGTGATATAATTCGGCTCGCTGAGTATCAAATTCCATTGAAATTCCCCATAGATTTGTTGTTTTCATGGCTTTCACGAAAATTGTTAGGGACCAAGTATGTTGAGAAGGTGATGAATTTTTGATGAACATTTCGGTTCTTCTAAAAAAATTTAGTGTGTTGATTTTTTTGTCGGAGTAATTGAAAGCTTTCCTCATTACTTTGCGGTAGAGATACAGAAAGATGCATTTTTTTCAAACAACGATAAATAAACGAATGCACATATGGCTTGCTCCATTACAGATGAAGAAAAATAGATGACATTTGGAGTGAAGTTTCGTATGAAGTGAAGTGATAGCGACTGGATAATAATCTGTTACAGTGATGATATTGCTGGGTGGAATAGCGTCCTGGATGCTTTTCTTTCGTTCGTAGGTCAATTAATCTTTCGGTGAATAATGAGAAGCGTCCGATGAGGTTACTGAGCATAATTTAAACTAGACAATGTTGGAGGATGAAGGCGTATTGTTGCTGAAGTATTCCTTCGCATTTTCCTTGTATTTCCTTTTGTTGTAGTATGAATTCAGAGTCAGTCCGCATTGTTTCAGACGATTCAGCACGGCTTGCTGCAGAATTTGCTCCGTTTTTTAGTGCTGTTTTCGCTTCACGCATCTTCTGCCTTCTTCTCCACACCGTTGGTCGAGTGAATTTGTCTTGCTTTTAACTTCTTCTTCCTTTCGCTTTTTCCTTCCCTTCTCGGCGTCATCTTTCTTTCTCGAAACCATTCTGGCGCTAATCCATCGTCTCTATTTTGCTTCTGGAACACGGAGTGGCCATTCTGCATGCCTCCATAAAAGTTGCTTCGGATTGCAGGCTCCGCTTCCATTTTTCGAGTGCGAAATTGACCAGGGTCCCAGGCCCCCTCAATAGTTCCTTCTTTCCTTGGTTACATCAGCGCACTCATTGGAGGCATGTTGTCGATCATAGCTGTCGTTTCAAATGACTCGGAAACAGCAAGAAAATTGGCTATTTCATGAACGTGCACATCAACACTCGGATTATTTTGCTCCGAAAATTGTTTTCTGCTTCGATGAATTTCATGTTCGGTGCTTAACAATCGCTTGCTTGTGCTGAACTGCGTGAGAAATACCACCAGGAGTTCAGGCTTCCGATAGCTGACAAGAGTCTAGTGATGCAGAATTCTTCCCTAGAAATCTAAGGAGATCTGCTTTTCTAGAATTTTCAGAGATCTTTTCAGAAAAATATTGTCTTCTACGTAGGACAATGGTTCATGGCCTTTTTGGCATTGCTAAATTCTTGCGGAAAATTAGGCTTATGGGAAATGTTTCCTTGGAGAGTGCGCTGAAAGCGTTTCCGGTGCGGAATCCTTTAAAAGTTTTTCTGATAGGACTACCGCGGGCGAACATCTTTCCAGGTATGAACGAAGGCCGGCGATTTTGCTGCTCGTCAATTGCCTTCACTATCTCGAAACTGACGATTCAGATCTCTAACATCCTGTACACAGATGCTTGAAGAACTCGACTTGTTTTATGCCATAAAGCATTCACCTATGGCTGTACGACTTGCCGAAAGAGCTGCGCAGTAGAGGGTCCTAATGTTGCTCTAGCACTAGCGTGCAAAAGTTTTCGTGGAATTTTTGAAAAAAAAAAACTATCATGGAAGTTTGGTCATGAGTTTCGCGTTGACCAACTCTTTCAACCTGCCAGATGATTAACTTCTTGCTCCCGACGTGGTGCATGTTTCATCGGACTTCATTTGACTAAACTACCCAATAAATTATCGTGCCATTCAAATTTGCATATTCGAGAAGAACTGAATCGAGCTGTTGCCTGTATGAATCGGCATGCAGTGCACAACAGGTTGAACATGTTCGAACTCTGTATTAAACCTTGTTGCCCTGGCCAAAATGAGAATGACTATCACTTTTTTAAAAGGCGATCACAGGCGCAGAATTTCGCCATTTGCACTGATAGGATGAGATGGAAAAACTTTAGTTTTCGACCGTTTTATTCAACTCATCAAATTCAGAGGATGAAGGATGAACATGTCCGAGCCGATGAAGGCTGTTTTTATTTAAACGCATCGCCAGAAAAAGCTCTTCAGCAGTTCAGCTTGCCAACCACAAAAAGTGAGGCGATGAAATATAGCGAAGATAATCTGCACTACAAGCTTACTTTTTAATTTAAAACATGAGGATTTACGATCTCCTTTGAAAGTTGGCATAAGAATGTCCTCAGATAGTTGCAAATCAATTTTATTCTGCAGCCGGTCCCGTTTGGCTCCAAAAGAAAGAACAAACGGACGCGCTTATTTGAATTTTCAAATAGAACTCGGAAACGTTGTCGCTCACTTAGTTGCAACGTTAGCATATGAGCATTCAGCATCTCCCAATGTCACTCATGACAAGTCGACTATAGGCGCACTGCGAATACCACGAAATAGCTATTGTCATCGGCGAGCCTTAGATTATCAACTAGCAAGGTATGCAATCATATCTTCTAATAAAATTCATCACTGAACATGCTGCTGACGAAAATAATTGTTCCTAATGTGGCACCGACCAGTTGCGCAATGAACTTCATTTGTAACTATCACGGATTTCTGCGTGTTGGTAATTCATCAGGGAAATGAAGACTCGTAGCGGAATTTGGGTTGGAAGTCAATTTGTTGTACAGGACACGTCCATTTCATTTCATCGCCTGAGGTTTTTCTAACTACAGAGTTGAATTGCCGTGCACACCGATAAACGCTCATATCCTTATAGCATAGACATAAGACCAGCATAGCGCTCTTTTGCAGACGAACGTAATAGCCTGCGCAACGTTGCAGTGCAGTTGCTTTCTAAATATTCTTTATTCCACGGATTAGAACTGCCTCCAGTAAGGCCTTTGAGCAGAAGGATGCTGCTGTTTGGAGGGGTGGGGGGGGGGGGGGGGGGG
>JAARMF010000663.1:0-11261 GCA_022844705.1 Toxascaris leonina | reverse complement strand
ATATATATATATATATATATATATATATATATATATATATATGTATATAGGTCTACTGTATTATGCCATTTCAGTAGTGGCAGGACGTAGCAGCAGTGTTATCTACACGAGTTCTAATAATATCTGTAGTTGTTGCCTTGTGGTGGTGATATACTCGTCGCAGTAGTCGCAGTAATACACATTAAGATACACATATTAATAGCAGTAACAGAAATGTGGTAGTAGTAACAAAAATGCTTTAAAGGCACTTCTTTTGCTCTAATGCTGCAATCATGACTATGACAGTCATACCATATTATTGTCAGTCATGGCATTACATTCATCGAAGAACCCCTGCGACCTAATTCGAGCAAATTTCATTTGTGACGCTTTAGAACATATCGAATACCTGAATACTGATGTGGCCGAAGTACAACAAAGTCACCTAAACTGCTCGTTGATGGCCTATTTTCTAAATGCTGCAAAGTGCATACCCTCATTCGACATGATCGAAGCCAGTGACATCATTACTGATGAGGCTAGCGTGGCTGGCTGATTCTATGGTGCCTTATTCCTTTAATTGTTATGACTTCTAAGTTAAGAACTGCTGGAGCTGAGGAATAGTGACGTCGAGAAACAGGTAGGCTGAAGTAGTGGTTTCTAAGGAAAATGGGTATAATTTTATTGGTAGATGCGTGTAGATGCGTATGAAACGACTTAATGCAGTCTCTTGCAGTAAATCCGGGAAACCGAGGAAAGATTCAATGCAAAGTAGTTGAGAGTAAAGTCGAAACGGAGGCACACCTGACGAATGGCCACGCCTGTCCACTCTTTTCAGCCAGTAGCCAGTAGCAAAGGTTATCGTAATGGATCCAAAACATTACTTCATTGCGAACTGTTGCTTGATTGCAGTGCACTGATCATTCTTTATGCAGTTTCTTGCTAATTATCTGATTTATCTCAAATTCTGTGCAACTTTGCAATATTATTTTTTAGTGAACCTTTTGCTCGACACACTGCCAATGTTGGGCAATGTTTTATTGTTATGCTTCTTCGTTTTCTTCATATTCGGTATCGTTGGCGTGCAGCTTTGGGCTGGACTGTTAAGGTTTGCTTGCATCTGTTGTTTTTTTTTCTTTTTTTTGCTCAGGCCATAAGGCTTAGGCTAATGTTGGTTTAGATATTCGAACAGAATACGACGGTATTTGCTTTGACCCAGACGATAGTAACTTATTATATTTGGTTTATAAGTCCGAGGTCGGTCGTCTAGAAACTTTTTGAGAGATCCCAAAAAGCTTATACTTTAACGGATGAAACAATGTGATGGTCGTCGATCGCAATATTTTGGTGCACTGGTGGCTGGTTGTGATGAAGCATATCGAGGTGTGACGCTTGCAGCAGACTGCGTCGGCATGTCACCCATCCATCAGTCGCGGCTTACCACCTTTGTCTAAGCTTTGGTGGAGTCACTCATCATCGTCGCATATCGTAAGCAGTTGCAGATCTAAGAATAAATAATCGAAAATCTTTACGAAATATATCCAGGAAGATCATGGTGCGCGTAATCGTCCCAGTGAAACTGATGTGCTCAAATTGTCTACTTGCATGCATTATGCCTACCTCGCTAGCAATAAATTTGGTTGACACTTATGCATTAGTTTTGACTATTGAAGAAGAAGCGAATGAATGCGCATTAAATGTACTGAGAAATAGTTGTGCTATTTGTAAGTTATGTATGCTTCACAAGCACAGCACATGGCACGCTTTGCTTTGTCGAATAATGTGCAGAAGCTTTCGTTTTCTATGTGGGTTGACCATCGTTTACTCTTGCTCCGTGCTGCTTGTTGACAAATTGAGAGAAATGACACGTTACGATTCATTTGCGACAGCCGCTTTTATTTGGTTCTTTATAAAAGAATATTTTGTTAGACTTTCATGTTTTGCATGACGATTGCTTTTGAATACTTTTGAGGCATCGGTTCAGATCACTGTGAAACTTTTCCTTTTCACACGGAATGGTACATATAGCCAACTGCTATCTCGCTCAAAACAGTCTGTTAACATAATTTTTTATGTCCAGTCATCGTTTCAGTCGCTGCGCTAATGGACGTGATTTTTAATTATTCGCCGAACGGAAGCTGCATTGGTTGTACCCATCGTATTTCACAAGGTTTCCTACAGGATTTTCCAACATCAAAATCGATAATCTTGACAGCGCTTGCTGAATTTAAATTTATTCTTTGCAGGAATCGCTGTGTTATTAATTTGCCGAAGACGAATATGGCGATCAACGTCACAGATGTTTCCTTAACAAGGTTTGCTATACCATCGTTGCCCGGTTTGCACAATATATTTCGACAGTCTTTTTCGTTCCGTTTATTAATGTCTGTTAACGGCGGTGAATTTCTTCGTAAGGCAGTAAAGGTCTTCTAAAGAAATACTTCACAGCCTTTTGTTTACGTAACGAAGCTCTGGATGCACTGTTAGCCTTCGAACCCACGGCCCCACTGCGCAAGTGCGCAAGTAATGTTGACGTTGGTGGAACTTGGCAATGGCGAAAATTCGATTCCCAACTTTTTGCTATATTTCGGCTCGTTCCTGTACGGGTGAAAACCTGTTTTATTGCTGTTGATGGGAAAGATCCTCTAGCAAAATGAGAGCAATGTTAATTTGGCACCTGACATCATGTTGGTCATAGTCGGACCTTCAAGCGCTGACGTGAAAACTCGAAACTTCATTACTCGAAGGTTTTGGCTGAACGGTATTTGCTGATGAAGGTGTATTTCTATCATTCTTCGCCGGTTTCTTGTTAAGTTTTGCTCTCTTGAAGCACATCGTGCGAGTGAGTAAACATGTTGGACAATATCTCGCTCGTTGATAATCGTTTGCTCTCATTTCATCTCAAACTTTACTGCATTCTTCAGCGCTGCTGCCGTTGTATAGTCTTCTGTTACTTCTATTAATAGAACAGGTCAATCTTTTCAGGTACTACATTCCAGAGGATACGTCTCTGGAGTATATCTGTAGTCAGTCCGACTCTTCCGGTCTGCACACGTGTAATAAACTACCTCCTTATACGCACAATGGTGTAAAGTAAGCGCTAACATTTCAAAAAACAAGTTGGTGAAACCTGAGTTTTGAGGAGACTAGGGCGCTAACCAACGAGGAAGAAAATAGAGGAATTCCTTTCCTCCCTTTCAAATCTTAACTTGAAGCCAAAGATGAAGCACTGGACTTTATTTGGCCGATACAAAAATGAAAGTTGTTCGCTGAATCCATAGTCGGTCATTAGATATTCTGGTTGAGCTTGTTACGAGTGGTGCATAACCGTGTGCTCGAATTTTCATAACGAGACGAGATTGTTTGAATTTTTTCCGCTCACACACCCTGGCCTCAATTGTGATCTCGGTAACGAGCGGTATGAGGTAACATTTAGTCATTGCACGACATTTGCAGAAGTCGATATCGACCTTACTTAGGTAATACCGAAACGATAAGCAAAAGTGCATCTAGCTTGAAGAGTCCCATCAAAAATAAAGCGCATAAATATCCTAAGTTGAATCGCTGTCACTGCAAACGAAGTGCAGTATACACAATGGTGCAATCGTTGCAGGTGTAATCTGACGCTATTCGAATGGGAAAAAGTAAACAACGAATCGTGCATAAATTGGAATATTTACTACAATGAGTGCACAGTGATGCATCGCAATCCGTTCCAGGGATCTGTGTCTTTCGACAACATCGGTTTCGCATGGGTGGCCATTTTTCTGGTTGGTAGCGTGACGTTTCAAATTTTTGTTCTTAGTTTACCGTTCGCTTAATGCCCGCTGATATGAACTCCCAAAGCAGTGATTGTATGCGAATAGTGCGTGCCAAATTTTACACCCATTGTTGGTTCTTTTAATAGTTAGGGGGCTTCTTTCAAAGATTACCTTGAGCCATCCGGTTGTTGGGTAAATGAGCAGTATTGTATCGTTCTATCGCTTTTGAAATTACGTTCGGGGCATCACCATCATAATAGGTATTCAGTAAGTGAAGCGCACCTTATCTCCTGGGAAGATTCACGCGTTGGAATAATCTCCTTTCCTTAGCTATGGTGTTAACATTTTGAAATAACCATTTTCCTGAATGTCTTCCTTCTCAATTCTTCCTTTTACAAGTTTACAACTTAGTCATATTATTCTTGGGGTGACGTCAAATCTATGAGAATATTTTCTTTCAGCCGCTCTTGATAATTCCTCTGACGGCTCTCAAAACAAGCAAATATCTTTATCATGCCTTCATTCTATGACAGCATAGGAAATGCTGTAAAACGAAGGGCGCAGTCAAATGGTGCAAAAGTCGATGACAGCAGACTCATGACACACTCTTAGACCATTTTTTAGAGATTCAGCAGTGTTTAATGGAGTTTGGTTTGAAGTATTACGTCAGTATTTATGTTTTGTTCAAAAGTCATTTGTAATTCATACTCTGTTACCGAGACCAACGTTCATAATTTGTTGCGCATTTTGAAGGTGATCAGCTTGGAGGGATGGACCGATATTATGTATTACGTTCAAGACGCGCATTCATTCTGGAACTGGATTTACTTTGTGCTGCTCATTGTGGTAAGGCAAAAAAAAAGAACTTATTGTTATTGAATTCCTCCGATAGTTGCCGATAAAGCTATTGTGTTGTCCCCAATTCTGCACTCGCTTTATTTGATATGCAATGTTGGGATATATCGTGCATGGAGCTTAAACTCGTGGTGCTATAAACCTATGTATTTGTGTATTAGCACGTGAAGTTTTCTCTTTGGAAAGCCGATTGTCGCTAAGCCAATTCTTCCGAATTTTCTGTTCATAGCAGCCTTTTTACCAACTTTTAACTGCTACATCTATTGGTTCCTATCATTTTTCTTGGAAGAGTTTACGATACTGCGCTCACTGCTGCTGCCTAGAGAGCCGTTTATGTTCGATGACGTTCTAATTGCCATAAGAAGAATAATTTTTTCAACCTTAAATCTTAGTTCTCCTGGAACTGCGTTGTTCAAGTCTTGAGTTTGTTTATCTTCAAGAAAGGGGTGACATGAAGCATTTAAGGTTGGTGCATTCTTTATGATCAACTTGTGTCTGGTCGTAATTGCAACACAATTCGCCGAAACCAAACGTCGCGAGACCGAAAGGATGATACAAGAGCGCAAGCGGCTACGTTCTTCAGGATCGCTGTGTGAGCTAATTATTTTTGCTAGATTTCGATTATTCTCCTACTTGGTTGGTAGGTAGAAGCGATCGATCCAGTGTGGTGAAAAAACTGGTCGAGAGACGTATCAGCAACAGTGATACAAAATCTCCCTTTGCATTCACCAATATCGAGATATTTCCATTGAAAAGCAAATAGCATCCCTGATGAAATGCCACTCTCCTTCTGAGTCCCTTGCAGTTCCAAAAGGAAGGTTCAACATCGTTTATTGATTCAGTTAACACGACCGATAGCATTCGTTTGACTGCGATAAAAACATATTCAAAATAGCGTTCTTTACCATAATTCCAAGCATTTTGAGCATAACATCCGATTCAGTGAAATGAAGGAAGATTCGAGATAATGAACAGCACCGACAGAACATTGCTTACGTTTGTTGTTACTTATGCTTAAAAGGGCTCTGATGATCCCCTGTTTACTTTGACGTGCATGTTTGAGTAGTAATAACTTTGTCCTTAAAGTGTACGATCCTTTTCAAAATCATGCACAAATTGATTGCTATGCCCCTATCCGCGTGAAGGATTTCGTCGTTTTCCAAGTCGCTAAAAGTCTTCCGTCAAGAAGGCGTCGACCGACAGGTACATCACCACGGCTTTGTGCGACATTATGTTAGTGGTCGCATGTTGGTGATGCTGTTGATGGTGCCGTCACCCCATTCCCACTTGATAATGGTAATCTCTCATATTTCCTCTATATTAAAAATCGATAAAGCGCCAAGAGCGACTCCCAGTGCTATATGGCACTTAGCCGAGCTTAACATACTGCTGCGTGAAATCACCGCAAATAACTGGTCGGTCGGCGCTTTTGTTGGCTGTTTAGCAAGCGAGCAAAAATGAGCAAAAATTAGTGCGGTGAAGTGAAGTTTTGCTTTGTGGCATCGCTGTTCGAAATCATCCGCAGTTTTGATTCGTTCCACGGAGATAACTTGATTCTATTTCTGTGTGCTTTTGACTGAGAGGTTGATCAGCGAAATGCATGAACAACTACTGCTCGCAGTGTGATGCTTCTCGGCATCTTTTGAAAACTTTCTGTTAACTGAAAAGGGAGCACGAGCAGCTACCTGAAGTAAGGCCGACGTTATTTGCAGCCGGTAGCGAGCAGGCTGCAACGTCTTCCAAGGATGGTGCTGGTGGCGATAGTGTTTATGCGGCGATTGTTCGTTTCATCAGCCAACAATCTCGCAGGATGAAACGACGTTTGCTCCAGGTGCCAGTACTACTGATTTGTTGAGATTTCCGATGAAATGGAGCGTGATGAAGATGTGCTTGGAAGCGAATCTGCCGACTCCTGTCCTACCCTAGATAGGCACAATATCGACTTGAAATTCTCTTCATTCCTTCTCCCGGGTGAAATGCACGAACCGTCGTCATCGTCCTGGATTCCACTATTGTTGCAGTCGCGCTCATTGCAAACATACTGCACTTGCGGTCTTATGAAGTCAACCTTAGTTATTTTTCCTTGCGCATTTTTAGTTGAAAGAAGATGCGTGATTTCGAAGTTGGTGTTATTGTACTTGCCCCTTTTTTATTTGATATACCGGCACATTATGGCACTGTGGGAAATATTTTCATGTCCGTACCGTTGATAATCGCCGAGAATGCTGGCGCACTCAACAAGACTTTATATCGCCTTCACCACGCCACCCTTTCAATAAAAAAGAATTCTTTTCTTATCAAAAATATCGCGATGTACGATACCTAGCAGCGACTCATCATATTTCTACACTAACTCCTGCTTGTGCTCATAGGTGTGATTCATCGACGACGCTGTTCTAGATTAGCTCGCAGCCTTACTCTGACTGTAGTTTCAGAAACTTTTCCTTGCTTGAAGTCTTCATTTTTGAGCGAATGATACGATTTAATCATTATGTGTTTTTCTTGCTGTTCGCGCCTAAGAAAGAGTAGAAGGTTGAGAATGATTAGAAATAACGTATTCAGGAAATTCGTACGTTGCGTTTGCGCTTCTTTTCGAAGCAAAACAGCGCTACTGTCAACAATACGACGGCATCTCTTAATGCAGCCGAGACAGCCAACAGACCTGAAACGAGCGATATTCAAAAAACCGACCAAGAACATGCAGGTTTGTTAGCATGATTTTAAGGATTCGGGTGGGTCATGCAGTTATCGCCAAAAGCTGACTTTCCAAAACTCTGCAAACGCAGGTAGGTCACCTTCCAAAGACCTTTCAGGGATAACATATTGCGGGCACTCAACAATCAGACGCGCGTTCAAAGCGCATCCTATTCAACCGCATGTTTTAGCTGTATTTATCGATTACTAGGATAAATAAGTATATGATTAAAAACAGCCGTTAGCGCCATGCGAAATCCAAGTATTGAAGCAAGGAGAGCTGCATTCTACAGACTCATATGGTACCTATACAGAATCACTAGGCACGACATAATTGTTTACGCACTATGGTCGCTTATTCGACGGCAAGCTAGTAAGGTTCTAGCGGCGGGAGTTGTCCGATTGCAATATACACGGGGCGCTTGGTGCGACAACAAAATACGCAGGGCGCAACCCCCTGAACTATGTTATGTTATGGAATGTTCGACAGAAGTCTACTCATAGCCAAGTTGTTTACTCATGGAGGCATCACATCACTGAACCTCAGCGCAGCTTTCCGTGTATAGAAATGGTCGACCTCATGAACTCCTGTCACGTGTGTTTGTAGACACTCAATGGTGCAAGTGGTCGTCGTACCGAAGCCCACTTTTTCCTGCTCTGTGAGCAATGTTGAGCAATGCACCGCCTGACTTTGCGCTCTTCAAATGTGCGGAGCGATTCTACGCGACTCAGTCGTAGTCCCACTAGTACCACGAGTGACCATGCGGATGCGGGTTACATCAACCAATATCAAACGTTCTAAAAGGAACATCTTAGTGATACGACTAAACTCCAATAAAGGGCGTTTTCCACTCTGATGACACTCTTGCTGTAAATAATTTCGTGAACACGCGTGATTGCGTTGCGTCTAGCGTGGATGCGCATACTATGCATACGCCACAGCAACAAGTGGACACAACGGGTTGACATTTGGACTGGGCGGTATGGGTTTCGCGTTTCATAACTTCTTATATGTGCATCCTAAGACTCGCCAAGAAGAAACCGATGCCGCTTCATTCTCACAACTTCAAAATGTGCGTCGTTATACTTTCGTACTAGTGCGTTTAGTATTACAGCCAAATGGAAGAAGTCGATCTTCTAGCGAACAAGGTGATATCTCTCAAATTTGACTTACGAATCAAATTTCGCTGACCGCATTTAAAATGAATACTTCTTACATAGCTTTAGTGGGAACAAGTTCTGGGAATATAATATAGTACTTTTTCTTGTAGTTACTTGATGAAAACTTCACTGTCTCTTTTCTTACGTTCTAACTAACCATGGAAAACTCAAGCGAAATGATTCGGCGTCGGCTTCTGGGCAGGATGGAGCCTGAGTTTCCGACTTCAGACTTCAGATTTCTGCCGGCCTCTGCGAAAAGCAAATTCGATTCTTGCTGGCTTCGATTTCGCAAAAATATGGGCTAACCGGTCACCCTCACTCATCCCAAAGCACACAATCGACTTCTGGAATTAAATCCGGAGCAGACTATACAGCAACTTGAAACTGAAGATGATCTCTAAGACGAAAACTGAATGGTTCTTTGGCAAGACTTGGCAACTCTATTTCAAGCACTGCGCCAAAAAGACATGAGTCCTAAGCAGAGTCTGTGCCCCTTGATTTGAAACTATGTCAAGAGATCATCAAAGGTCGCGGCATTGTCGAGACTTCAAGCGCGTCCCTTTGATCCAATAATTCCGATATGCTTCGGATAGTTCACGTAGGTTGGATGGATCTATGCTTGCTTCTTGCCTAAAAACTTTTCTTTTACACAGAAATATCAGATAAAATTCTTAATGCACGTCGAAAGTGTCAACATCTGGACTTTCAAATGGCCATTCGTACTGGATGTGGAATGACTTTCGGATATATATATATATATATATATATATATATATATCCTACTACTAGAGCTTAAACGATTACAGCTGTTTTCCTCATATTACGAAAAGAAACAAGTAGGATCATGGGGAAAACGATTTTTGAATGGGCACAGAGAGCCCGAGTAAGAAAATTTGAGGGAGGGACGGAGGAGGGTTGGGGGGGGGGGGGGAGAGAGATTCGATGACGTCGCTAATTCCAAAAAAAGTCACGGATGAGTAACTGCAGAAACTGCTGTTTCCTGTCTTCCCTGGTGGTGTTTCCAGAAGGTCCCTGATCAATGATCGTGGATTGAACAATCCTGAAATTGTACAAACGGAAATCATTTCGCTGTTTGCCTTTTCAAATTTGTATTTCCAAAGAGCGTTATGGCACTGTCGTGGTTTTGCGTGTCTGTATATGTATCTTTCCATTTTTCTGTCCAGTAGTTCGAACTCGAAGAATACAGAGGCTATGAAATTTAGCAAGCAAAACGACATCTGTTTCATAGAGCAGCATCTGTCTTTAAGCAGCCAAGTTGGTGCATCCGCTTCGGTGGGGATCAAAGCAATTGAAGGTGCCTAAAATTTTGCATCATTCAACGCCACTCACGCCGAGTTCGTGAAAGGTCTACAAGTTTTATACGTGGATTTGTTTCTTTTCTCTGCGTTAACCGTGCGTAATCCGCTCCTTATGAAGGTTACTAATGAAGTAATAGTTTTGAACATATCTGTGCTTAGAGGAAAATACAAATGGCAAAAAAACGAGGCGCAATTCACGATCGACGAAGAGAACACGAAGTCGCGGATCTATTGCTTCCAAAAAAACGAAGTCCAACGGCAGTGTACAAAGTATGTTTAATGCGTTTTCAAAAAGGGCAAGGCTTCGGCATTTGATGAAGGAGGAAGAGGATTTTTCGAAAGAAGAAGATTTGGTCATGAAACAGAGGAGGAAGTAGAGAACGAAAGTTGTTACCCCAAAATAGAAGCTTCGTTCTGAGCTTCTGCATTCTTAATGTGCCCATTTTTTCCTACTTCCGTTCGAACCAAACTTAAGTTCGAGCTTGGCATTATTACACCTAGAAAGACCCAGCTATTGCTTCAACCTCGCAACCTATTTCGTTTTTGATGGCTTCATCGCCCTTATAATTATTTAATGCATTCGATACGACTGGTGCTCTTCTACAGCTCAGTCGCAGCCGCTGATGAGATTGGAAGTGTGAGTGATCATTAATTTCATGCCTACTCAGTTTTTTTCCGTCTGTCACTGGACCTATGCATACATTCGCACTTAGCACACCTGTGAGGTAGTCATTTGATGCGAAACATACTGATGAGATTTGAGTAGGTGACGTGACCTCTTCAGCCACATAAAACTTTGGCATTATTATCCAACTTCCCCACCACATCACAACATGGTTGGTCCGGATGCATCGACGGCTAAATTCTACGTACAGGGCCTATAATCGTATCGCTGTATTCTGAGGGTAGAATAAGCTTTTTACATGTACGGTATGGAATAACTGTTGAGTGTTAGCAAGTAGTGAAAAGTAAGCATTGTTACAGAAGTGTGTGGAGGCACCTCTATGGATTCATTTGCTAGACCGCCTCTCATCCATCATGAATCCTCCCTATCAAATGATCTGTCGAGTGGGGAAGAAAGTGATGTTGAGGATTCCGACAAATGGTCTACCTCAGAAACTCGGGCCGAGGACTTGGACGTACGGCAAAATCATCGAGGCAGCATTGTTAACAAAGGCCGCATGCAGGTATGCCTTGACGAAATACCAGTTCTGACATAAACAGCCAGCTGTTGTTTTATCACTGTGCCTCAGCGATCACTGACGTCAAGACTGAGGCATCTTGTTTAAAAGTTACTTCGTTTGACCAGTTCTTTTGTTTTCTCTGCTTTCGGCGATTCTTGTCTTTTATTTATTTATTCATTTACTTCCGCATTCCCATTTGTTTTCTCAAGTATTCCCATTTATTTATTCATCTAATCGTCTAGCCTGAAAATCATTGTTCGAAACATTGCTTCACATTGACCTTCATCTTGTCATTTGCAGCCCTTTTG
>JAARMF010000662.1:53731-69576 GCA_022844705.1 Toxascaris leonina | reverse complement strand
TGTATGTTTCTTAATGATTAAATAAAGCAATTTGAATGAATGAATGAATGTCTGATAATCTAATTCCACCGCTGGTACAAAGCACAGACAACGGTTATTTCTTGAATGCATGTAAAAGACTGCACGAGAAATTGCTACGGATATTTCATAAGACCTTCAAATATCGCAACGAGTCGTAAAAGAAATGAGGATACAAGGCCGACTCTGGCTCAAGATTATACAGCTCAAATTTCATCGCAATGTACTATTTCCCTTACGAATCTAAATTATTTGACGATGAGATGGATAGGTGCAGATACAACCATAGAAATACCAAATCCCTTACTCCCTTCTCCGCGCAGACCTTTTACAAAAACTTCCAGATATATGAACAGGAAACACTTCACTGATTTCAGTGCGAAATCCTCGATCTGATAGACCCCATTATTGCATCAACAAGAAATAACGGTAAGTCACACGATGGCATCAAAAAATGAAACGCCGGTACAATCCTGATTGATATGTGATGAATGTTCTACATCGGTGAGGACAAAGCGATATCAGTGCAAAAAAAGGACGTGGCTGTTCTGCATGCTTCTTATAATGCAGCGAGTGTCCTGATGCGTTATTCTGAACGTATCATTATTTATTGGTCATCCATGAAGGTGTTTTCGATAATGTGTGAGATCGCAAAGCAGCATATCGCAACTTTAAATTCAGTGATAGTATTGCAAACATGCATCACTCCACAAAAGAGCTAACCTCAATTGAACAAGAGGTGAATATTTGTTTCCATCGTTTTACTTCCGCTGTATCGAAAGCGAACGATGAGTTCAATTCCTCGCTAGCCATCATGCACCGTCGGTGGTCTCACCAATTCTAAACAGTTATATTAAACACAACAGAATGTAGATTCTTCCTCAATTGATTTGACAAGCATCGATATATCTGCAATAAACATCAATTCTTTGAAAAGCAGTCAAGTGAACGGCGCACATCATGTTGGTTTTAAGGTATTAAAAAACACTGCTTCAAGACGAGTTTCGTTTGAAAACACCAAGTTGATAACATCATTCCCAAAAGTACGAGACGTCATTTCCTGGCAAAAATGTGATAACCGGTTGAGAGAGAGTTCCCCCTCCCCTCTGAACTCACCAACTTTCTGTTAAAAACACTGCGTTGCTCAGAAATGTCTCCGAATTCAGGGGGACGCTATAATAAGGTTATGAACTCACCATATATGAATCACCGCTATACCTCGATGATCTTTCCACCGACTTTACAAGGGATAGTTTATCCTATTCTGATGCTCCATATGGAAAACGTAGAAAAATTATTTCAGCAGCAAATGCAAAAAAGAGGTACGTACAATTTTATTTATTGATTTACTTATGTTCCCGTTTCGAAAATAATCACGCTCCACCATAAGATCAAGACCACAAACACCATCTGCAGGTCAAAGAATGATCTGTTGACCCTTCTCGCTCTTTGAACGTTCGGACACTCACTAAATGAGAAGTAGAAATGTTTTTGAAAGCGCTGTTTATAAAACTTTCGGCGAAAAATTTCAACTCAAGCCCCAAAATGGAATGGTATTTCGAGGATCTCGAAAAAAAATGGCGTGGCTGAATGCACCGAACCGGATAACACACCCTACACTTCTATCAGTGACCCTTGCTCCCCATGAAAACTGGCCCATCCATCCACGCAAACATCACCGAGTGATTTGCAAAGCCCTCCTTCGTTCAGCTCCTCTGCGACTCCGCCGTATATATGACACCTTTATGGCACCGCCAATGGTCAACTCCACTCGGGTAAATCGCTCATTGGTGCATCGTTCGCAAGACAGAAACGCAGTGAAATGTTTTCGTTGCAATAAAACTTTCAGAAATTTGAACTTTGCAGCCCAATATTCTTCGTTCGTTGATGAACAGCTTGGAATATGCGATTAGTTATAAATGGCCATAAAAACGCACTGAAAATAAGGGAGGAATAAAATCATTTGGAACACTTTTTTTTTAAACAATTTTTGGTATCAAAGTTGAGTAAATAAAAAGCACTCCACACTCAAACTAAGCCTGAAATGAAATGAAAAAAGTTAGACCTGAAATATATATATTTGAAATGCTTCCCTTCACCCACCTCAATTATCAGAGACTCCACTAACTATGCATCTATGCATGGATAATACTTAAATAATTAAACATAATCTATTTCCTCGTACTTGTGTTAAACAATTTCTGCATTTGCATTCTCGAGATGAATCATCGGTAAACAGCACCGCTTCCATAAATGACTTATGGTGGAAACTAATGGAATTTTGTGAATAATTATACTTAATTATACTGTGAATAATTATACTGTGAATAATAATGTGAATGCTAAGCAGGATCGCAGTCTTGTATATCACAACCTCAGATGGATCGATGTTTTTTTACGCTCACATACGATTTTTCTCTTTGACACTTCATGCTGCCTTAATGCCAAATAATTTAGCACTCTTCAAGATGAGGTGAAATAGTAGCTTCATTGACTCTAAAAAAAGAAGATATAATTGAAAAACGTGATGCACTAGGAATTACCGAGTAAAACTAGCACTTCAGTGAAGCAAGTTATGCCACGAGCGGAAGTGCTGTTGAAGAAGTGTGCACTTAGCGAGCTAAGCAACGCAAGAATACAAGTTATTGCTTTAAGTTGGGATTTTGAAATTGCCACAAGACAAAACACCGCATGCATAATCCCACTGACTGGAAGGGCACAGTAGTTCTATAAATTCCGAGGATTTATTCAGCACAAGCTCTAACTAAACCTTTGATGCTATTCTATTCAGCTTGCACTCCAGAGTTCGGAACGACCGAATTCGAAGTGAACTATACTGATAGAGCGTTTTTGCATGTGGTCAAACCCGTTGGAAACAAACGAAGACAGTATTATGCAACACTCCAGTGTACCTGCGGAGTGTCAGCAAATCCAGCTAGTACTGCCTACAACATCGAATACCTCGGTCACTTACGCATTCATCTGCTAATGGATGAAATGTTTTTCTATGCGATTCAAAGAACCTTCGTATAGTATGCGGAAGGATGTTCAAAACATGTGAATATGGCGACCTTCAGAATATCTGCCCCCTTTACAAGAAATTCGCAGTCCAACGTTTGAGTGTCTTACTCCCATGGCACATAAAAAATGCATACGAACGATTCGACATTCCCTCACTTCAAAGGTGGGAGATAATTTCTTCATCCTACCTACATTGGTTTATCCCATCACACTTACAGCGAAGGCAGCCAATTGTCGGTTCCTTTACCCCGTCATCATTGTTGCCTCAATCATTTCGACACGTTGATGAGTGTGAAATATCGTAAAACAATTCGTTCTTTACTCTACATTCAACCCACTAAATGTTTGCACTTTAACTTCAGTAGTTCTGCAACTAAAAATTATCGTACACTCAGACATACGCATACAAACATACGCAAAATATGCCGCTGTGATACGTTTTTGCAAAATAAATTAAGAAAAACATGTTTAAAATGGATTCAACTAGCGGCGCTAATAATGTCTTCATGGATTAAGCTAGTTCGGAACTCTCTTGAACTCAATGTAGAGCACGCTTACAAGTGATAACTCGACTCAGTTATCACAGCCTCGCTGCCAACAAATTGTTTGATGAAATAACTCCAGATAGTGTATACAGAAACATCTACGTGTTCAATTTATATAGCTCTGAATGTTGAGGATATGCTTGAGGATATAAGTTTGGAATTCATCTCTTCATGAGAACATATCATCCAACAGACACCGCCACCTTCCATGACAGTAACAACTTCTCCATTACCTAGCATTTCTTCATATCCAAATCCACCTTGCATCCTTATTTGCCAGCTGTAACAATTGATTTCGAAAACATCTAACAATCGAACATAGGCTGCACCACAAAATTTCCACACACTTCCTTTATCTATTGGCATGATATCCTTCCGATTTTGCAACTCAGCAATTTTCATTGTGACGAGCAAATATAACAATTGCGATCAGAAATTATTTTGCTGTGAATCTTCGCAACACAAGCAACAAGGGTAGCCTTTGCAACATATGCTTACAGCTTAAGGAGGGTGGTGGAACTTCCTGTCCTCTCAATTCATGAAATTTTTTTGGACATGAAAGTAAGGATCACTCACTCAGCCACATTCAAATCATTTAAGATTCGACTTATCTGGCTTCATTCAGAAAACTCAGCTTTACTACAAATTCTCCTTAACCTTGAATAATTTTCCTCAGTGCTTCAACGTGTGACCTTTTCTTTGCGCTTAACAAATTCATTGCTATTTTTATTAATGAGCAGAATATGGCGAGCAAAAAAGGCTGACGAAAGAATGAGCCATTCAATTCTTGCAATAGGTCAGCTCTATGCCTTTGGCTCATAATAAAAAAATTACAGTTGTGTTCGGCGATCGTCTCATTTGGCTGAGTTGATGAAAGGCGCATTTACATCATCATTTACATCATAGAAATCAAGTCAAAATCAGCCTGACTTGACAATTGTCTGCTTCACAAAAGAGTTTATTCGATTGATTTCATATAAAAATCCAATCATAAATTATTGCGTCTTATTAGCGATCGCCTCTCTGATAACTTGAAAGGTTGGCACAATTATTCTTTTATGCACTTTTCGAGCACCTCTCGTTTGAGGAATAAGTATATAAAGCAAAACGATAGCCTGCAACAGACAAATCTAATTGTTCAGCAAAAAAAACGAAAAAACTTGTGTGCTAGGAAAAACTATTTTTGCATACCGTCGATATGTGCTCAAGCAAATTCGGTCATTAAAAACTATCGTTTTTAATATACAACAAATTGAAGAGACGAATAGCCACTCTAGCTACCTATAGGAAATATGATGAGAAATGGCAGCCAATTCTGCGATTGCCATCTAGGTGATAGACGATACATGTACAATGTACTACATTAATTACTACATTAATTGCTTGCATGGCGTTAACTACGCTTAATCATCGTTCTCAATGAAATCACAAAAGAGTAAGCAAAAGAGAAAGAATACCTTGACAAGCCAATAAATTGGAAATACTTCCAGTATTGAATCTGCATACGAGTCGACAAGCAAGAGGCCCCCATATTCTATCCAAAATGGCAGCCAAGAAAGTGCACCTTTCGAGTCTCTTTGACGAATTACCTTGAAAACTTTACAACATTCAAACCGCTAGCAAATATTACAATCTGCATAATCGTCGTCCATGACAGATTACTTCTGCACTTGAAAACCCCAGAAAACCCATTCCATTGTGTCATGTTATTCTAAAGAACTAAATAGAGCACACTAGGATAAATAGGCTCGAGATTTCTCGCAGTACACCATGAGGCAAGCGTATGGATGTTATACCATAATTCTCGAAAGAGATCGGTCGAGAGTGATGCAGTAGAACATTCTGGACTTTTAGCCGCTGCTCAATTCTGGACTTTCAAACCGCTGCTCAATCACAAAAAAGCCTCGTTAGCCTCTTTCAAGCTCAGACCGATCACACATCACATCCTCTGACTATGCGCAACATCTTTCTGTTCTAACGTATTCATCATGGTATTTCATCATGTTCCGAACAGAAATTATCTAAAACTGAAATTCAATAATTTGAATTAAGCAAAAATTTGCATGTAAAAATGTTGTGACTCTATTGAGAGTGATTAGGCAATTATTGAGTGAATAATAAAGAGCGGCTGTTCGCTGAGTGTAAGCAATAACGATCTAAGAAGTATTTCTTATCATGAAACCTGAATTGTGTGAACCAACAGAGTGCAGCGCTATATGTTGATATAAACTGCACTGATGATCAGTACGAGTCAAACGGCAATTACAGTGCCTCAGGCTAGGCTACACCTCTGAGTAAACCTCATCGGACGGAGGGGTGGAAGGGACAGAAATCCACCAGTTGAAGTTGGTTTTCAGACACACTTTATTGTGTCGCGGTCTATCTTTCCTGTTCCTGGAGAAGAGGCTTCAGCAGACACGAGATTTTGCCATTCCCGCGAAATTAATTAGTCTGAACCGAGAGCGGAGAATAACCGCAACTGCCAGGTATCGTAGGAGTCACCCAACGCATCTTACGCTAGCCCGTTTGAACGCTCAAAAACTGCCTTGCAAATGAGAGAATGCGTTGACAGATAGCAAATAAGGGAAGTGCGAATAACCACGAAAGCTGCAGCGATTGGATAGAGACATCCGATCATGTTGCACACAAGACCTGCCTCGGTACCCGACATCAGGTAGAGTGCGGTGATCGCACAAGTCACATACGCAACCTGCAAACAGAGGCCATTTGAATATAAAAATTCTGAAGACAATAGCTAACATTACTCGACATGAGGCAAACCAAGAAAACGTGCCCATGATGAGTTTTTCAGTGCGTATCGAGTAACTTTACGAACAAAGCTCACAGAAAAGCTTCCGAGATCATTTGGAGATTGGATAGACTACTGGACAAATATCGCGTAATCTCACATGGATCCCTTATCCCAATATGTATCGCAAACTTCCGTTCGGCCCTATTCCCTCATCGCAACATGTATTATGCTTTCCGTTAGACCTCGTTGACCGACTTCAGTCAACAGTGCTTCTATGAGTTTTAAGTTAACCATTCCATATCATTCGTTGCATAGATCCTCCACCTTGTCCTCATTGCCAGCTTTATACGGTCGGAGGATATCGCCTTCAAGCTCAAACATCAGCAAATTTTCATATACTCTCAATGCTCATGTATCTGATAGTACAATAAAACAGCCTGTCCTATACTCATTTCAGAGCTTTTCGCTTATAATACCGGAAATTTAGTTTTTGTGAACCTCTTAAGCCATGTCTTCCACATTGTTCACGAACTTCAATTAGAGTTCATTACAGCGTTCGAATCATTTATGACTGTGGGCGAGAACTCAGAACGTTGTTCAACCTATTCACGGTTCTCGGTGAAAAATCGCCATGTTGTCTAAACCGTTTACTTCATCCAGTGCAGAAGAATTGGACCCTCTAAATCATTTACGAATTTTACGGAATTTTTCTGGATCATTCACCTTTTTAAGAACAAAATCGCGAGGCATGGCACTAAGTCAAATATGACGACACTTAAGGTTTAGTATTCCGAAGGCATGAAAGGACTTTTCTGAAGGCGCGAGAAAAAAAATTGTGTCACTTACATGCTCCCTCTTCATGCCGGTTTTCGCTTCTAAAACACCCATAGTCCGAGCGATTAAGAAGCTATCTTCGTCATAAAGAGCTGCACGCAGCTTTGGCTCCACTGACGAAATACTACCAATAGTTGACTTCCCTTGATAGAAGTCAGAATTTGTTGTTTCGTTCATTGAAAGCACATCTGCATTTGCCATCCTCATTCTACAACAAGCGCTTTATCGTTGTCTAACATAACTGAATTAGGCGAACAACGAATGCTGCGACTTTCTGAAAACACGAATTCATGGCAATTATTTTTTAGCCCAAGGACGAATAAATCGAAATATTGTTTTGTTTCGCTTAAAAATGTTTAAGGTGAATTATGGTAAAATGATAACATTTGATTGCAAAAAGCATAAATTCGGCTTCGGAAACTCGTTAGAATGCTCACGCTCAACATATCTCCAATATGGCTTCCTTTTAGAAGTGTTTTGGAGGTCAATGAAACGACTGAAAAATATGTTATTGTGGGGTAACGCATCGCTCGATGGAACGCATTGAAAAAATTCGCCCTAGAGCTCTTCAGAGGCTGGCGGTTGATTGCATTAACAAATTTGCTATACTCCTTTCACCATTCGTACAAAACAATTCATTTGACATCTGTTCAGATTCTGGTTAGTTTCACATTATTATGCGTTTTTTTCGACATAATTTGTTGTCTTGTACCACAACTTATTCAGCGATCAAGAGATCTCTTTGCGAACAGCGACAAACAAATCACGAAATATTGCACTGAATGCTCAACGAATTCAATCACAATGGGAAGAAAACCATCTTATAGAGAGTGGACACAAGCGAACAAACAATCAGTTGTTGACATGAAGCTGATAAGTGATTTCCACTTTCAACATAGGCGGCATCAAGTCACGCTAACAGGGCATCAAGTATATTTAGAGGTCACTGTAATACAGCTGTGAACGAGAATCTTTGTGCGCTTCTGACAACTTATTGGGTGACAGGTATCTCAATAAATTTGCATCTACGAGCTGTAAAATAGTGCTTAGAATCTAACGGATAAGAATAATGAATAGGTGCATTTTAAGCAACTCTAAACAAATGAAGGTCTTCAAATTGTGCATACGAAGTGAAAACAAAAGAAACACATTCATTTGAGAATAGATGCATACCACAATCCAACTTCATTATCTATAT
The DNA here is from genome assembly GCA_022844705.1 of Toxascaris leonina. Classification (NCBI taxonomy): domain Eukaryota; kingdom Metazoa; phylum Nematoda; class Chromadorea; order Rhabditida; family Ascarididae; genus Toxascaris; species Toxascaris leonina. The sequence goes on along the minus strand of JAARMF010000662.1, from coordinate 61,208 downwards.
TATTGATCACGGCCATTCATCTGCTTCTATAAATTTGTGAAATTGTCAAAGCACATATTACTAAGCCCATCTCTGCTTGGGTATGTGCGCGTACTAAATACTGAATACTTAATACTAAATATTTGGGTCGAACGAATACAAAAGAGGCTGTACTTCTTCGATCCGACTCAACTTCGAACAGACTGGGAACTTCAAAAAAGTGAGAACAATTCCCACCTCTTTTACTCCGATAGGACTTTCGCCTCATAGAAAAACGACTATTTATTGGAGGTCTATACGGATTTCATGCTGGTAAAAATGCAGTGGTGTTCTGAGGACGACATCTGGTTATAAATTATGATACCGGTTGGTATAGCTGTCCTACCTTTCTATTATATCCACCTGAGCTTTCACTAACAAACTAGCTAACTTATCCACTGAGCACATAAAAACCTCATAACTGTGAAGGATCAATATCAAAACTGATTTGAAGCAACAAATTGTTCTAGGATTGTGAACGTAAACAATGATAAAAATGTTATCCACTTGATGCTGTCTTCAAGTAAAATCACTACGACTGTATATCAATCTCCGCTTAATAGTCCTGTAAAAGTCAATATACTACTCATTTGCCAAAATACGAATGAGAAACTGCATACGTTTTACCATATGTTGCCAATTCACAAAACTTGTTCGCCTAACAAGAACAATCAGTGCTCTTCGTTTGCGTGGATAAATACTTTCCCGCCTTCTTCTACTTTCTCCTTCTACTTTCTCCCTTCTACTTACTCCAGTTCGGCAGAGAAAGAAATGGGCTGCTTGTTCACGAAATTCCTGCATTTTTAGAAAATACGCGATGGAAGAAAGGGGCGAAGCAAAGCGTTATCCAAGCAGTGCTACAGAAGCAAACGTATTTAAATTTAAAAAAAAGGGCAGGTGAGGACACCGATATCGTTGAAACTGCTGGACCCGATCTCTAAGGAAGTATTAGGCAAGCAGTGCGAACCTTGCCTTGGAGAACTTCAAGCGACACAGCTTACGCGAATCTGAGACCCTCTCATACTACTCTCATTAGGAATACCCGCACATATAATGGGGCACTCCTAAAAGATTCACGTCTAAGGTGCTTAAAAGAAAGTGTCCCACTCACCTCATTCCAGTTCATGATGGATGCAAGAGTTGCTCATGACCTAAGTTTAAGCAACTCCCAACACAATCTGTGCAATCCTACTTCGAATAGCTATATGACTGGGCATCTGGTGTTGAAAGCCTCTCTCATCGCATAATAGACGCAGCCGTTTCACTCAGTCTGTGCCCACTGAACCTGAATACTACTTTAACAGGTTCATCGAAGCATGGCGAGAGTAATCGCAAAGTGATGAGATACTTAGCTCATGAGTCGACTCGTTCCGTTCGCTCAGAGGAGTGTCTGAATAGTTTCGTTTGTCCTATGCCCACAGTTTCCTTCTCAACCCATCCACTTTAAAGTGACTTCGTGTTCGCTTTACTTGCTCGAAAGAAATATTTGCCACTCATTGCAGTCATTATTTGGGGGGATTTTTAACCCGTTTTCTTATTTATCTTCAAGGCCGCAGATTCATTTCATTCGATTTCAGAAACTCTGTACTCACCACAGCGTAAAAATCACATCGCATATGAGAACCTAGGAAGAGCAAACATTTTATCTCTAGGGCAAATCTGATCGAAGATTCTTGACTACTTTTTAGCGCAGCGGCAAAAGAATTCCCACAAAATTTTCTGTGATTTGAGATATAAGCGGGCTTAAAACTGTAGTTTAAGCCCCGCTTATATCTCAAGTTTAAGCTCTACCCACCTAAATAAGGTGGATAGGGCTTAAACTACAGCATCTAAATATACTCTTGTTCTTCCATCAACAACAATGCGTGAACTACGATGTATTGATCTTTAGGCCCTTCAGGTAGTGAATGATTTGCCCAATTACGGCTAGCGACACCTTTCTTGCCAAACCACCTGAGAAATAGGATAGCTCACAAGTGAAAAAGTTAAGGAAGGAGGAAGGCAGCTATTCGTGCATACTCCATACGTAGGTAATGTTTTTTGCTTTATTAATATATCATGCGGCAAGCGCATCCAATCTTTTGGATGCATCGATGCTAATGTCTTAAAAAATTTTTGCCAAAGACGCAAAACCATCAATATAGTCTAATTGCAGTTTTCACCACAAAGTTGAAAAATGCTGAGCAAAGCGATAGACCCCTATTCCCAAGAGATGAAAAAATGCCGCAACTTGGGCACGACAATTTCCTGAGAAATTTTTCAAAGATTATGCATGCCGTGTAGAGCAAGTAATATTTAAAGAGACATCGCATAGATAGCGTAAAATGGGAAAAGAACGGCATAACCCAATTCTCTCCTAATCTTTATATTTAATGCAACATCTATATTGTTCATGAAGAATCTGCGCGGAATGGTGGCAATAAAAAGAGTGGAAAATAATATCACCGAAAGTATAGAGAAGTACAAAGAGCAAAGTATAGAGAAGTGCTAAATTAATACTATCATTAAACTGCGAAAGAAAATCCGCTTCCCTCGATGCATCTTTACCACGATCTGCCCGCAAATGATTACCAGTAATAAAAAAGCAATTCGTAGTGTACCAAAAGTTCTCTGCTCATTTCCCATATTTGGGAATTTTTTGCTTATTGCAACGATCTGGAAACTATTTAGAGGGTTGTAAAGAAATGCGATTATGATGTCCCACCTTACCAAATGTACATCGGATCTCGCACCACATAAGCCGTCAAGACCGCGAAAACTTCCTCTAGAAGACGACAAGGAATTTGTGTGCTTTCAATATGATGAAAATCTTTAAAAACTTCTCTACCTGGGCTCCCCAACATACGCATAACGTGTTTGATCACTTATGGTATGTGCTTAGACGCTCTTAAACGCTCTAAAATGTGGTTTGGTTTGGCTTGGTTTTGGCTCCACAAGCATAGGAAAAATTTCGAAATCGTCCATATTCTAGGGTGACTCAGACGTTGCGCTCAGATATGCCCAATTTCGGGAAAGATGTTGCCCGAAATTAAACGACTTTTACGTTTACAGTCTCATCATTGACGTTATTGTCCAATCATTTACGCGACTTCGATCACTGGCAAGAGTGGCACGTACGTCAAAGAAATGCGTTCTGCATGAATTAAGAAGTTGCACCCGTAGCCAACATTGTTTTATAAAAAAAAGAGCATGATGAACAAAAAAGGAAAAAAAGAGTAATCCCAACACAAAAAATATGCACGAAACGAGAGATCAAATTGAATGACGCACACAACAATTGAACACAACCTTATCGGGCAGCCAATTGCGAACAAACAGAAGCAATGTTAGCTATTTCGCTTTCTTCAAATATCCCATATTTGAATGTTTCCTTTCAAGGGCATCAATATATGAATAAGGGACAGCAACGGTTTATATTTAGAAAACTGCACTTCGGCAACCAATTGCCACAGAAAACAAATGGAACTTTATAGTCAAATAATCCATGCGGTCGGCATCCTTGCTAGCTCAGATGTATGTTCATTTGTACGCAAAATATCTGTCGTGCAAGCACGCATATCTAGCACGTCTATAGATAAATTCGTCTACACTTATGTCAATTTTTGCTTACATCGACGGATTTCTCTATTTCTTCAGTCCATTCACCAAATGCTGAATCATCAGATCAAAGCCGCATCTATGCAATGCAAAATTCTTCTCAACTAGTAACCTCAACTCCAAAGGTTTCCACTAGGAAAAATTTGGAGGCTTGAATGTGGCAACAGATTCACCGACGTGGTGCACGAACCGATAAAATTCAAATTTCTGCATCACCAACCCGCAGCGTAGTGCAGGAAGAATCTTTACGTTCGCTATGAGATTTGTACATGTTCTTTTCACTCCCCGGTGCATCTACCATCACAACACCGTTGAGAACAACAAATTTAGCTAATCACTGGCAGCTAAGCGTTGCTCTGATGCTAATAACTGCTCGTAATTGTTTCATACAAGGTATTCAGACGTATCAGTTAATGGAATCAGTTAATGGCGTAACGACGCAGATTTAAGAAAGCATTAGAAGCCTCAATAGCAGGGTTATAGAGCTTTCAACGCTCCTTGTGACCTTTACACTAATGTGAACACAGTCAACGGAGATTGCCATCATCGGTTTCTGCAGTTTCATTCCGGCAGATGAGTCAGCCACAAAAAATTAAAATATAAGGACAGAGACATCATAAGCTCGTGCGTCCGTAAGCCAAAGGGCCTTTCACGATACACATATGTGTATTTCGTTTACTTCAGAAATCAGTTTCAGAAACCACCAAAAATGGTGAAATATAACGGAATAACGTCTATATTGCATAAGCGATTCGACCGCTTGAATGAACCTTCAACAAAACATTTAAATTTTGTTAGCTTTCTCTCTCCCTCCTCCTTTTTCCCTCTAGTACAAAATAGAATTTCGATTGGCATCAATTGTATGAGATCTTTTCAAACTTTGAATGTCAATATATTCTTCTAAAATTGATGACTGCATATGAAAGTAGTATGGAAAGCTATCCTGTGAAATAGACTCTGTCATGCGGTGCACTCGTTAAGTTTCGTTGCTTTATCTTCAGTGATTTCCGAGTTAAAAATACGCGAGATCCGATAGACAGACAGATATGCATGAAGGAGTAACAAAAACATATTCAGATAGCTTGTTGCAAAAATGCGCAATGGAAATGCAAATTTGTAAAGGGTATCAAGGCGTGTTTACGAAATTGCAAATTTGGCACGAAAGTGAATAAAAAAGCTCGCTTTTTATGATTCGAACCAATATTTGAATGGAAAACCGATGGTTGCATAACGCTTGCAAAATTTTACGCAATTTTTTGCACTTAAAAACCATCATCAATTTATTGGATGAATTGAACGTGGGGTATCGAAAGCCGTTCTATAGCTTGAATTCTGGCCATCAAATTCCACAGCGGTCTACAAAAAATGGCACACTTGAAAAACGCATAAAAACGATGCTAAAACTGAAACAGTAAGAAAGTGCGCCAGCACTGATGTAAGAATATGCGTTTCTAGAATAGCATCTATCGGCGCGTGCTTTTTAACGCTTCGTTCTTGCGAATAATTGGAAATAGAAACGGTATCCATGTTGTATCCAAATCCCCAACCACCAAGCAACGGTATCAATTCTCTGCTAAAATCGTTCGTTATTTGCATTCACTATTCTGTTGGAAAATTACTGCCTTAAAACGAACCCAGCGGAGAATCGGCTTGGAAATCTACACCTGCACTTGCATAATACACACTGAATTTCTCTCTCAAAGTTTTTGTTTTTAGACAATTGGAACTACCAGAAAGGCATGTAGGCTGATGAATATATACACATATATTCACACAAATAAACACGCATTAATGAATCATTGCATTGGCACAGAATAAACACTTCCTTCTCCTTCAATGGTAGACAACGCCCTAAAAATAAATCAAACGAATACTTCGTCAGTTTGCTTGCAAATTCCTGCTTATTAAGCCACTATACTTTCGTTGTTTTATCGCAAATAATAGCATTCATGTATGCAACGTTCTGAGGAGCAGCATCCCACTCTAGGTATGCAGTGCAATTCAATACAACACGCAAATGTCGCTATGGAAACGTGCTCATGCACATTTACACTAACAGCAACGCCAATCGCACATGCTCAGCGGTATATTCGCCATTCCGACACGTCCGGCAATTTGCTTTCACAAATTTCACCGAAATGATTTTTCAAGCATCGACGTACCATTAAGGCAGCCGCCATTTTATCTGCACGGAAGATGCGATGAGAATGTGCAAAATCTCTGCTTGTGCACGATTATCGACGCTTTTGCATTTTCTGTTCTTTTGCAGCATGGATGAATCATCCTTAAACCCATGTGCAGTGCGCAGTTATCATAAACTAATAACTTCTTTAGTTACTGGCAACTATCTTAGATTTAAATGCCAAACTTTTCAATACGCCATCGATGTACGGCCATGAACTCGGCAAGGTCATGTCCAACAATAGCCTCAGTCCCGTTACATAAAAAACTGCTACTTACCATCACAACCTCAAACCTTCACCTTCGTCATCTTGTAATAGTCCAGCTTTTGACATTTTGACTTGCTATACTTAGTTGCGAACGAAAAAATGAACAACCACATTACATGAAAATTAAAATGCCCATATGCCATATATCACTTATCGGTTGGTCATTAATGCAGGTGCGATGTCACTCAAATGTATGCCGCTATTGTTCATGAATATGGGCGGAGAAATGGCCTATATATTACAACAACGTCTTCAGGTTCTTTACTTTTTCCTCAATTATTGAGTCAGAAATTATTAACTCCCTTTATTCCATAGCATAAAGCTTAACAATAATACAGCTCTACAATCATTCATCAATACTGTGATTTATTGCTGCTGTTGTTTAATTGCTCAAGTATGCCATCAGAAATAGAAGTAGGGAAATTATATAAGCGTATATTGAGAAGTAAATATAATCAATGTAACGGTATGGTACTTATTACAGAATTGACAAATCGGATCACTGAATAATATATATCATGCATCCGGGAAAATTCATGCTTACATTAAAATGCAAAATGCATTTTGCTTCATGATTTTCTCTTTTTTTCATTGAAAGCTGCTAAATATCGCAATAAAAAGTCCTCAACTCCTCAATTCGGCGAGATTCCATTTGATATTGTTATTACCCGCTTATTTCTAGGGCAGTGATAATAATAATATTATTATTTTTCGAATTGCAGGCACAAAATGTAGGTCATAATAAAAGCACAAAAGTGCTTAGCGATATTCTCTATACGATGTTCAACAAGAAATTCCTCGATGAACTCTTCAAACCACAGGAAATCTATTCTCGAAGAACGATGCGATCTCTTTTCGAGAAACTCGCCCACTCGAGCATTATGCGACTCAATGAAACAAGGTCGTTTCTACAACTTGAAAAGCTTTTTATTAACGAATGCATTTGCAATATATCACATCATCACCTACATCGTATGACTCTCCTAGTTGGGTAGAGGGGAGAAACAATACCCGAGAACCCAGCATTGGTGAAAGTACCATGACGAAAGGTGAAAGGTACGAATGGAGAGTTGCAATAAATTAACGGTATCGACAGTTCTGCATACTAAACCTTCTTCTTGGATCGCCTATGATTCTATGACCTATTGAATGCAGCGGTCGCCTAGCTAATAAGAGGAATGGAATCGAAGATGCGGACAGAGCTACGATCAATTGCAACCTATCAGTTTGTCGCAAATGATGCTTAATTTGAGAAAGGTATTGAATTTTGAGAGAGGCACTGAATCAAGACACAAGTCCAAAGATGTTTCTTCACACTGTTTTCTTCCATATACCATTTTGTTCTCTAGTTAAATGCGCCTCTCTGATGAACTGAAGCATTAAAACCTCGTAGAAGGGGGGGGGGGGGGGGG
>JAARMF010000662.1:30890-51444 GCA_022844705.1 Toxascaris leonina | reverse complement strand
ATCTGAGTGCAATTTGCACTTCAGGACGCCAGAGTGAAAGTATCGTTATTACTTCGAGAAAATAAACAGTTGGATGACGGTCGGTTTATTCTGTTCCCCGACGATAAGATCGAGTTGCTCTTTCAAGCAAATCCACCAGGAACGATCCGATATTATGAGGATGGTAGATATTCAAAAACCGAGACGTTCTCACTCGGCAACAAGTCTTTCGAATATATCGTATGCACCTCAAAGGCTAGTTCACATTCTAATAGTGTTGCCTTTTTCATCTCTTGAGAAAAACAACCCAGCGCCATATCAATCGACTTCGGAAGATCAATGAGAAATGCTGATTTTTATGGTCTCAGTGAGAACTTGTCGGGAAGTATTCCAGAATTCAAAAAAGAAAAGATTTCGCTATCCAACGTCCAGACATCACCGGAGAATATAAGGTTTTATACGCTGGAAGAAAAAAACAAGAATCAAGGCATATTTTCTTCTGAAATTAATTTAAGCTTCAAATTTTCTCTCAATTGATTTCTTTCACGAAATTTGCTCCCAGAAATTAAAACTGCAAATTAAAATGGTTGCAGCCCTTAAATTCATCTCATTTCTTTCTGGTTCATGAATGTCCTAACACGTTCATAAACCATTGGTTATAAGTCGGTTATACGTGTGAGTACACCCTAACCCCTTACAGCGGTTATGTTTTTATTGTGAACGAAAGTTGCTGCTATGTTTTGCTTGTCTATTAAAGCAAACGCTGTATGAACTCAAAATATTCTCAATTGCTCGCCGTTTCTAACTAGTTACAATGAGCAAAAAAACGAACTTTGAGCGACCTCACGTTGGGAGGTGTTTGCTTCTTAAGCAAATGGAATCTGACTGAATGAGAGAATCGCACTCAAACTTTCAGTGTAACTGTGTTCGATTTGGTATATGGTTCAAGCAGATGCCCAAATCCCTCAAAGATTATCTAGTGGATACAACGTTGAACTGCAATCACGAGTTGGCAAGCGACGAGCCACTTCGTTCATTAGCTGCCGCTGCTGTAATACCATCAACTCTCCCTGCGTGATGAGTCATACCCACATTAGCGTTGATGACATAAAATATAGTTAGTGGTCCACGAAAAAACTGTACTCATGTTGAAAACTGTATAATTATGCGTCTACATTAGAAACGCTTTCTTAACTGATTGCCTCACAGGGAAGCTTGGAACTGGGCGCAACTGACAGAGGCACCTCTCTGGGCACTAATATGTACAATACTTCTGACAGCATTCAGGTAATTCGTCAAATAAAGTTTTATTTAGTTCAATAAGCCTCCACCTTTTGAATTGCCTGCATGGATTTAACAGGCTGCTAGCATCAGAACGTGAAGGAGCACAAAATGCAGCTGGCAGGGGCATTAAGCTGTCTCCAAATTTAGGGGTCCAAGGGTACGGCTCTAACCGGAGTGTTAGGTGACATTGCAGTCAAGGACTGTAATGAACGCCACCTTTATGGATCGAAACTATGGAACTTCCGGAGAGAAGTACATGCGGGTGTATAGACAGGTATATGTGCATAATGCATAACCACAATCGTATCCAGCTGCATGCGCATACCGACTCCTCCAAACATACGTATGTAAAAAGGCAGCGTTTGAACGTGAGCATGTGAGAATTCAGGTCAAAGGAGCAGGATGCATTGTGAAGTCATCGGCCCCACCACCTGGAGACGAACTAAAGCTTCTTTCAGCGCTCATTGCCGGGCCTTCAGCGAGTACAAAAAAAGGTCAGCTGTTTCGCTCACATGATGCTATATTAGAAGTGAAAATTGTCAAGAATGTTGTAAGAACGGCAAAATAAGTCTTTCAGAAGAGAATGGCTGTTTTATTTACCGGCAACAAAGAATCACCAGGTTGGCTAAGAATCTCAAAGAACTCATCAGACCTTAAAAGCACTAAATAATTTTTGAAGACCCATATAAGTGGGCGAACGTGGCCAATTTCAGAAATCTTATTACGGAACGGCAGTGAAGAATTTCATCGCATACATCCTTCATTTGTTGATTTATATATGTCGTAAGTGTGATTTATTGATTTATTGAACAATTATTCATTTATATAAAACCACACCATAACCTACTGGAGATGTCAATTTTTGTTAGCAGTTGTGATATTTTTACGATTGTTCTTTTCGTATCAAACACGATCATTAACTCACTATTTACGCTCGAGAATTGAATGAGGTTCTCAATGCAAAGGGACAAGGCAGATTTCAGGTTTCGATCTGAGTGTTCAGATTTCGAACTGAGTCTTTCAGGTTTCGATTTGAGCCTTTTCAACGACGACATTGAAGAGAAACAATTTTTGACACAGTGTGAACAAGTGAATACAAAACGTATCGACGCTACCAAACGCAAGAAATCTCTCACAAAGGCAGTCGCCGAGGCAAGTCCAACATCGATCACTCTTCTATGCTTCTCGGCTTCCACTCATTCATCTAAACCCCTTTAGCGCTATGACTAAAATGCCCTTCTGTTTGGTGATTCCAATCACAAATTTCTGTCTAGCTTGTCCCCTATAAAGGCAGACATCTGACTGCAAGATAAAATATCACCACTGCTGAAAAGAGTATGCTAAATATTACCGAACTAGAAGAAAGAACATACTGTCCTATCTTTCGGCCACAGACATAAATCTGTTCAGTATTTTCGGTCTCTTTACAGGAACATATTTTAGCTGTTACATTCTCAGCACCTTTATAAACGAACAGAATGAGGGATGAAGTGGAAAAAGGGCAAAATCTATAGATAAGTAAATAAATAAATAAATAAGTAAATAAATAATCAGATAAATGCTTAGATAAACGAGTAGATAAATGGAGAGATAGAGGAATATTTGAGAGAACAAATAGATAAACCTAAAATAAGTGGGTGACTAAGAAACCGACGAGGAAATAGAGTATAGTGCATCAAATACAGACGTAAAAGATAAGAAGGGAAAAAAAACACAAGGTATATACAAAGATAAGACTGTTAAGAAATCATGAAAGAAGTAAGAAATGAAGGAAAAGGAAGGGACAAAAGATGTAGTGATTACCTAGAGACATAAAAACTGGTCACTTTTCTGCTCTTATCCCTTCACATGAGCATTGAGTTATGCGCGGACCATCGTTAGAACAAAACGCATAACTCTTTTAGTGCATGCAGTAGTCGAGACGAAATAACTAAAAAAATTTACGTTATATTAAAACGAAGTAGAATGAGAGACTTTATGTATAGACAAATGATATATAGCATTAAGCCTGTTGTAATTATAAATTAGCCATACTTACCTCATCCCGCAAGCGGACTTTTTCCGCTTTTTAGCTACAGCGTCCTCTTGGATAGGGAGGGCTTAGAAAGGTCTGGATAGCGCTATCTCCATCATTCGCCACTGTCATCTATAGAACGAGGCTGATAGCGTTATAGGACAACGTCGCAAGACAATCGTTTTGTAGCAGACCGCACGTTTCTAAAAATTTTTGCAACAACACGTATATATATTGGCTTTGAGTGAAAATCAAATTGATTATAAATGTGCGAATTTTGCTATACATTAAAGTTTCAAAGATATAAGTTGAAACTGATGGAGAATACATATACAAATAAATATGTCATATATGTATGGAGCTGATTATAAGTGGGAATACTAAAAGAGTGTTAGGCATCATCTTAACTTGATTTCCCGAGGGTTGCCCGCTAAGAGTAAGATCAGCTAAAAAGTTAATAAAGTTGAGGCAAAGTGGCTGGGAAAATTCCTGAGTGGTAGGCTCGATAATAGCTATTGCAGAAGAAGAAAACAGTTGTAAACAAGCCATCATAGCAGAGTATATAGGAGCGCTTCAATGTGAACAGCACTGTGTTATTTGATCCATGCTGGTGGACTTTGCCATACATATTTTGCCATACTGCCATAAGTAGAAAATATCAATGTTGCAAAAGCTAATGTAGTTAGATATTTTCATACATATAATGCTGAATTTAGCGACTAAAGATCATGTAGGATCTCCTACAACAACTCTATGATAAGTTGTTTATTAGGATATATGAAATTGCAAATCAATTCTAATTTTTTGCTTTATATAAAGATTTGTTCTTCTCTTATTCAAATATGATTTCACAGGTGATCAATTGCCTCTTTGATAGTTTGCATATTAGTGAGTTAACTATAAGTTTAGCCCGAAAGCAAATGGGAAATTTCAACGAAAAATGATGAGTCGCAAGCTTCTTAAAAAAGGAATTAGAAGTTAGCTGCCCTCGTCCTCACCTCACCTCCCTCATATGTGGCAAAAACGATCCTAGTGCAGCACAGGGTATGTTGCAAAATTTCTCAGACTGATTCAAATTAGCAATCACAGGAAGTGAGCAGAAATTCCAACGCATGAACCCAATGTTTCGTCGCATCTCAATGATTTACTTAACTTGGCTGCTGCTTTGCGCATTCTTGACTTGCAAAATGGACACTTCAAATGGCAATTCTAATGCTAGTACTGTGCGGTTCATTCATCAGAAGATAGCGGCAGACTTGCCACTATAATATATCTGACAACTGAACAACAACACGTAGCCTTTGCTTAGTTTGCTGAACTATTACGGAGCAACTACCTACTGCGAGGGAAAATGTAACAAACTACTTTCACAAACCACCATAATGACTGCTGACTCTGTAGTGTGCAATGAATTGAGCTGTTATCGCATTAGTTAATGACATATAAGACATTGCAGATAATCACACATGGGAAGCAATGACCTCTGGTGAGGGAGAGGGGATGGACATTTCCCACAAATTTTTTTTCAGTGAGACGCTTTTTTTTGCAAAGAATAACTGTGAACGAAAAATTCGTGAAAAATTTATTAAAATTCATCCTTATTGTGGAAAAAATGAGATCTCACGTCAACATTCACTCATTACGTATGCCAATATGCGCGGTTTCCATTAGTGCGAGGAAAGCGACTCTTAGTTGCATGGACAGGTTCAGTTGAGCGCTTCGCCAATTATTTCGTCAGTTCACTTCAGGTCAACTTTCGCTTCAATCACTTTTCGATCTCAAACATCGTTCTAGAAAGCTTAACGATATGTATTACTACAAGTTGAGCTTGCCATATATAGATCTGTTACAGCTGAACGTCGGTGAAGAGAAGCCGAAAAAGAAGGCGACCAAAGGAGAAGACATGTTGGACTTACTTGATGAAGCAACAAAGCGCCCGCAAACTGGGAAGAAATCAACGCCTTCTCGATCGGGCAGTATTACAAGAGATAGTTCACGAAGTAGAACTGGGGCAGCTAAACGTAAAAACTAACACCTTTGATCATCTGATTTTACAAGGATCATCATCATATACAAACGTTAATGCATGCACATTCCATACGTGTGCCATTCAGAAATTCCAATATGTGCCAAATGTCATTCGATGTGTTTATGTTCACATTCATCTTGGTTCGATTTGCATTCCCTTAAACGTTTTATGTCCATTTGTTTTCTGAATGATGGCATGCTGAATAGACAGATCGACGACTTGAGAGACTATCTAGCTATTCGTTTCGTCGTTTGCACGGAGCAAAACTTTGTACGATGCCAATAATTTCTGCACTTACTAAATTTCTCCATGATTCTCACCATAGCCGTTGTGCGCTTAAAAAACAATTTAATATTCAACTTGGTACTACAGAGGGTTTTTTCTCCTTTGCAATGCAGCTTAGCGGGACGATTCAATGATGGTAACCTGAATGTGGCTAGTGCTAGTGATATCCTATCCTTTATCGGTGGATATGAGACACAATATGGGATCGTGTCTTGGCTGATTATAAAACCCTTTGAGTTTAAAGGAGTACTCCTCTCACCATTTTGATTGTCCGCTGTAAACGATCTTGCTATCCTTTGAGTAATTAAAAAATGATCTGAAAATAAAGAGTCCAATCGATGTGGATTACGTTTAACAACGAACGCACAATCAAGACTTCCAATGTGAGGAATCTCTCGCATGTTGCATGGTTTTGTAAGCACCTCTGATCGGGAGGCCGACTAGTCGCGAAAAGGTCAACAACAAAATAAAAACATATGACACAAATAAAAAACAAAAGCCAATCAAATTCCCCGTTGTACAGTTTGGCCTCGCATTCTTCGATATCTGATAAGAGATGCACTGCTCGTCCAGTTGGAACGTGTCATCCAACTATTCTAGTTGGAAAACTGTTTCCGCTCATCTGGATACAAAGTGTGTCGTCAGGTCGCCGGACATGTGAAACCTCGGCTGAGATGACGTGGGTGCGGATCGGACTGTATGACCTTTACTATTTGATGCTTCGCGTACTACTGTAAGTGACCATCGTTTACTCACTCAATTCCATTTTAGCAGGAGTTGCCTCAAACTTCCTCAGACGGAACCCTCCACTATCGATTGCCTCACATTACTTTAATTATTTCACTCATATAGGCGACAACAAATTCCAGCATGCAAAAACCACTCATTTGCATTAATAAAACTTGAGGCATCAACGAAAATGAACCGAAGTCATGATAAAACTCTATAACAAACCTTAAGTGACCTACATTCCTAAAGCTCTTCATCGTTCACCACCAAAAAAAAGGAATCGTAACACCAGATTTTACAATCAGTCAAGGGATGTAATTTACGAAGATTCTTCAAATATTCTGCGCACTGCGCTCTACCATGAGTGGATTCCGGCTGTACAGCTTGCTTAGTACAGCTTTCAGGCTAGTTAGTGCGATCAGCACGAGAAAAAAAAAGAATAATTCGAGGCGCGCATATGTGTACCCTTCTCAACACGGATTCTTGTGTCGGAAATTGGAATGATGTCGAACTCCAAACACTACTTCAAACCAATAGTACAAGATCGAACGCAATTTCGATCACATATACAAAGTAATAAATTCCTCATAACAGATTCTTCATAGACTAATTTCATTTCGCACAATTATAACTCTTATGCGTCATGAATGCATTAGAAATGCAATAAAACCTACTAATGCAGTTTTAATTGCAATGACTAGATCCAGGGAGGAACAACTAGGCGCTATAACATCGTTCGTTTGGGAATATTTCAGATGCGATCATTTTGCTCAACAGAACTCTCAGTTATTACAACAACATTATCTAAATTATTACAGATGCAAATGGACCATCAAATACGCCAAATGGCTGAACTCGTTTAATGTGCGCATCCTGCCAAGTATACAACAGAATTCAGCGTAGAAATTTTCATGACATCTTGAGTTGTCCATTACCCTATGTATCAATAACTATAAACTCCCCTTGCATGAGTGCTTGTGTCATTACCTTTCCTGAGCAGGAATTTCCGATTCAAGCGATCTAATGGTTGGAACATTCATGCTTGAGGATTATAATTAATCCAATGACCTGACATATCTTGTCGTTTGGGTTGTGTTTATTTCTGCAAGGATATAAGCAAAAATATATGGAAGCAAACTACAGCCTCAATCATTAGGATGTTTAATTGGAAATTGCTTTTCATATCACTTAGTTTGTCGACAATGCAACTGTGTAAGCAACAGTTTCAAACACCATATTGGTTCCCGCCTTGAAGATATCTTCAAAGAAACTCCATACTTGCGTTAAGACTGAAGGCACATCAACTCATAAAACAGCTAATTAAAGAAGAAATTGCATTCGGCAGAATATCCCTGACCATACATGACGTTGGTCCGTAAACGTCTACCGATTCGCATATTTGAACTTAAACGAGTATAGCACATTCTATGTGTGCACGTGGACAGCTAATTAACGTACAAAAGCAAGGAATGGACCCATTTTACGTTATCAATGATACACCTACAGTAAGCGCGCTAAAATATTCACCGCTTTAACGATTGCCTCTTGCTTGCGAGTAGAAGCCCGTCCCTATCCTGCAAACAGAAATTTGAATGCCTGAGTCAAAATTTCTTCATGTCTCTCCTGCAGCTCAAAACTTCGTTGCCTCTTTCCGCAAGTGAAAATCCCCTGCACTTCCCCAAAAGCGAAAATTTGCCTACGTCGTCAAGCAGTCCGAAGTCAAATATGCTTCAAGTTAAAGGAAATTTGTTGACTAACTACAATTTCTCGCATTGGGAAGACTTCGCAACAGTTTTGCACGTTTAATGGCTTTGGGCGGTCGCCACCGCGGATGTACTCATTGGTGGTGATATTTCTATTCGGTTTTACTCGACAGGCTCGCGTAGACGTCTCATGGGCCGACCTTCAGAGTAGTTTACAGAATGTTTCAATTGTCGGAGATAGCATCTACAAAAATGTACTTTCACATTTGTTGTTCTTATGAGTTTTCGTAGAATATGCAAAGAGCTCTCGACTTCACGATGTAAAAGTATAATAGTTATATCCCAAATTTCGCTTTAACACGTCTAATCTTCCTCTGTTTTCGATACAAGTAATTTGTGAAACATTTGCGAAGCCAGTGGATTAATGATGCAAAAAAAATTGCAAAAATGAAAAAGCGTGCCCGGAGATACGGCATAAATGAAGCATGCATGACAGATAATTTGCAGTTTAGATTATTAGACTAAAAAGCGAAGGTCCTTGAATGGACAGTTTGCACAGATACGAAAAACTGCAGAAAATGCTCGATGAGAAATCAATGCCTTGAATCGACGGTCGGAAGACATAGTCATACAATTGATTATGTTCATTAATAGATCAGACAATAATATAGCCATGAAAATTAATATACTTTGTTTTCGAGAGCATTAGCGTAATGGACAGAAAAAGTAAAGAACGATACAGGTGTAGCGACGTATAAGAATACGCGACACTGATAATACTAGAATCAAACATTCATAAAGTCGACAGCAAAGCATGCGGCCTCTCTAGTGGTGATAAATTAGCATAGGCAGAAGTTTTCTTTGTACAAAATGCTTAGTAAATGAATGAATAAATGGATGAATGAACAGAAGAAATAAAATGAGTGAGCAAATGAACAAGTAAATAAATAAACAAATAAATGAATAAATAAATAAATAAATAAATAAATAAATAAATAAATAAACAAATAAATAAACTTATGACTTCTCAACAAATAAGTAAATGAATGAATAAATGAATGAACGAGAAAATAAAATAATGCACAAAATGCGATGATGAACAACCAGAAAGCATGCATTGAGCTAGCTATAAATCAATCTCTTGACTTTCCCCGCTTTTTCTATATGTCACTGTCTTATTTTCACGTTATTTACCATCGCTTATACCATGCTACGAAGCTTCGTGTTCAACGCACTGTCTCATGGAATCAGAACAAAAAATGTTGCTGTTATTGAATGTTACATGGAAGAGCTTCAAGGTAAAATATGTCGCATGAGTAAGAGACGATGATTTCCAGCATAAAAGCTGAATTTCAGATGTCGTTTGAACATGACGAAGAAGCGATGCACCATCCACTTCCGCTTCAAATATCCTTCAAGAACTTCCCTTGTGAGTTGGATATTTTAAAAATCTTTGTATTAGTTCGATTTTGTATCTTTCGTATTCATTCATAGTGGCGAATACTGAAAATAGGATTGCTGTTATAAATAAGGCAGATGTAAGACGTTGATTGCAGTATGAGAACAATGTGAAGATCGTGTAATGGAGCTGTTTCAGCACCAACTTGACTCACGAGGGAAGTGAAATTACACTCTCGCTTCATCAAGCCTTCTTTCAGCTATCGATAGACGCATGAACCTCTCATCTGGACAACCTATAGCCTTCGGATTTCGTGTGGAAAGGAGATTGTAAGTATAAACTGTCTCCTCATTTGAGATGTTTCATTGCCAAAACAGTGCATAATTAACAGCTATTCATCTTTCTTCGGCAACTACGATGGAATACTGCAGCTGCTTGTGCTTAATAGATTCTTCACGTTGGGACTTATCGAAGTGAAGCCTCATTGCCACATCATATTATTGACATGTCACGGACGACATGTAAATCGCATCGTTCCGTTCAGCAATCTAAGTAATTCTGATGATTTTATTACCACCCGACTGTTACAGTCCATGTGTTCTAAGGTGTCTCTGCAGACGGTCATCATATAGGACTATCTCCTTGCAAGCTCGAAAATTGCGCCATTTCGCACTTCTGAATCTTAATGATTCGTAAATATGCGTCATTCAAAAGCTTGCAAATTGTGTTCTCCCCTCAGTTCTGTTAAGGATTTGCTGATGCGTTGACACATATACTGCAGCACAAGGAATGTACTGGAAATGAACAACACCTGAGCAGGCAGCTTGTTGAAGCTGCGAATTTCCTTGTTTGTTAGGTGATTAAGTCACCTGTTTACCAGTGATGTTCCAGCAAATAAACGAAATCTACCAACAATGTGGTCTATAGGCATGAGCGTCAGAGCGTCAAGTGAATATGAAAATAAGCACGCAGAGACAAGTACTCACACAAGTCGCACCGATGACAGCACAATGTCCAATTTCATCAATGAGTGCAAGTGTTGTTGTTATAGCAATGACAGAGATTATCGCCTGCTGGTTCGGTTGAGCGCACAAATGCCTGAGGCGTTTGTTCTCTTCGGCGAATATACATCACGAATTAGAAGGATATGGTTCTCGTCGGACGTTGAATGCTCGAAGTGGAGAGAGAATGTGAGCCGAGTTATTCCAGTGCGTATCCTCCACGCATTCAGCAACTGTATATTGCAGTGCGAAACATCACCGGTTAGCTCATTTCTCAACAGAAGCTAGCAAAGTTAAGAGTGCTGTAAGTTGCCAAACACATTTTTAAGTCGACGTCTGCTGATTGCCAAAAGCGGTTGTTATTGCAATTGGTTGGCACCACTGCTTAGTGAATTAGGCAAGATGGAGTGGCTCCGATTTCGCTGGGGACCAACAGCGAGGACTCCAAGTGTGCAAAACAGGAGCCAGTTCCCGGCAACTCCACTTCCAAGAAATAGAGGTGAAGTTCTCGACATCGGTTCCTACAGCGATAAGTGGTGATTTCCCATGCAAACTCCAGCGTAGACTCCGATGACTTTGTCTTCGCGACTTCGCACCAATATTGACTCGTACAGCGCTTATTTGCTAGACAACACCAAGGGACGTGTTATGCGGTGCTTTCGATGCAAAGTGTAAATGCGCTTATGGATCGCCACAACGAATAAAATCCGGCGAAACCCTTCACAGCAACTCGTTCTCATTCATAGACTCTCGAATTGCTGATAAATATGCGCTGCTTATTCGAAACTCTTCCTGTTTCCTCTCTTTGCCTCCAGGCAAGATATGCAGGCTGGGTTTTACTCATCTACTGTCGGTAAAAGTTGTAATATTTCATTCCAAAATTTCTCGGTGTTTTGAGCCAGTGAGAAAAAAAGGTAGATGAGACTGAGGGTGAGGAGTTTTAGACCGATAACCGGGAAAAACTGTAATTATAGACTTATTTGTTGCAATAGATAGCCACTATATTTAACCATAAAATCTCATGACCGTATCGGCTACATTTTGTAGCCGGGTTAAGGTCGACAATATTAAGTATTGTCTAAGAAAAGGAAACTCAGCTTAGAGTTATATAAAACAAAGAGGATTCATCAAGGAGAAAAACATTTATGCGGCCGCAAAACTTCTCGTTTTGAGCGGAAGTGGAAAGGATTTGAAAAGACATTCATTTATGAAGAGTGCTATATTAATCGAAGCGAAATAAAGTGGCGTAAGTGGCGCTTAGCAGTCATCTAAAGCAACGATATTGGTATGATGACATAAAAGCTTGATTGGAGAAAATTTCTAAGCGAAGAAGTATCACGGTTTTTCTGCATTAATATAGTAATGTGACGCCTACGATAGGAGAAAGATAACGCAGATCAACTCCTCGTATAAATGCCGAAACCGAGATAGGATAACCATTAATTAATGTGAGGCGAATTCTCGTTTATGTATGTAGACACAGTGCGACATTACGCAGTGCTTGTGTCGCCAACATTCGCTATCAAGCATTAGCTTCTCGTTTGATCCTTCTTCGAAAGTGTCAACAACAAGTGCATAAGTCACATTAACTGGAACTTGTGACCCCAACTCCGATCGCAACGAACCGACTCGAAAACGAAGCAATTAGCTACTTCGAATTTGAATCCTCGTAAAGCAAGGAATCCACTCCAAAGCAAATCGCTCAATATCGACCTACGCTCATCACTGCTGTTGCCATCCGCTGCATCGGTTACATCTTGCAAAAACGTTGCACTGCATTACTCCTTATTTTTTTACTGGACGAGATAATGAATAGTTGAAACTTTTGCGCACATCCTGAAATTGCGGTTCCCTCAATTACCCAGTCATGTAAAATATATCACAAGAAAAGCATATCATCAGAAGGTTTTATATGGTGTTATCTATTTGCAATCTCGAGATAACATGCGATCATCTAATGTAGCATTATCTGCTATGAAACGCATCGCTTAAAAAAACACTTGAGAACGCATATTGCAATACAGCGACCTGACCATGGATATTATCAACAACAGTTTGTACTACAGCTGAGATAGATAACCTATCACAGTTCATCGAATTCCTTCCACTTTGCATACTGCAATGCGAGAGTTTCAAAATTAGTTACACAATTATTTGCTCGAAAAGGAAACGCTGAAGCAATCCTATATTGAGGCCTAATAGAATATATGAAAAATAAAATGACAAATAAAGTACGTTTGAATGTCACATTCATGAGGTGCTGCAGCTTCTTCTCTTCTTATGCGATTTCGTTGCGCATTTCGGTTATCAGCGAGAAATATTATATGCAAATGAAGCTCATAAAAAGATGATGGAGTATAATAGGGCGAAAAACAACAGATTGGCGCTAAAGAGCAATATTTTTCTAATATGCTAAAAGAAAAATGACCTGATGTACACATTTCGTAGCTGGCAATCCGTTGAGTACAACAAAAAGTGGGAAAGAATAAACTGTTCTATATTTCTAAAAATGCCCAAAACCTCATAGCCTCGGGCAACTTGCGTCATAGATTAGCAATTACAAAATGTTCGGTGCATTTAAAGGTGCATTTTGGTGACCGTGATCATATTCGACTGCATTTTGGTTGGCATTTCTCTTGCAGGTCAACGATGTGATTGACAGTCCACTGCAGACATGTATCGATCCCCCTGCAGATGAGCAAATCCCTCACCTCCCATTCACTCAAATTTTGCTTGAGGAGCCAGAAGCCCATGTTTTTCCATTATACATCGAAATACCAATAATTGTTGCTTGCGCAATACTCAGCTCTATCTTCTCGGGCCTCACGACCGGACTGATGGCACTTAGCGAAGACGATCTTGTGGTAAGCGATAGTAGACATCAGTCTTATGAATCACCATGTTTAGAACAAATTTTCATAACCATTCACGCTTAAATGAAAGGTGTCGATGCGAATGCTTATAAAGTAGAGAAGCGGCAAGCACACATTGGCGCCGTAGTTGTTGTGTTTGTTTTGCTTGAACATTCGCAAATTTGAGAGTGAGAAACTTATTAAGAAGCTTCCTAATGACTTAAACTGCCACTTGCTTTACCTTCAACGAAATTGCCCACCATTTCGCACTAACGTTTTTTTTTGAACGAGCATAACCACTATTAACTAGTCTATTGGTCATTGCGCCTCGTATTGTCATTCAGTTTCCCAAGCATGCTTCTAATGTCACCCGCGCACTGTAAGGCTATAGTCAGCAATATTGATTTTAAGACAGTTTCAGAACAGCAACATGCTGATGTTTCTGCAGCTAGGGCCGTGAAAAGCACATCGTCGCAGGCTATCGTTTTATGTAAAACCATAATAGCCATCAGAAATCGGCTGTGTCTGATTGGAACACATGGGAAATGTGCTGTTGCAGCTGATCAGTGAAGGAAGTGAAGACACCAATGAACGTCAGTATGCAGCTAACATTCTCCCACTCAGACAAAACGGCAACTTCCTATTGTGCTCAATCGTTCTCGGCAATACGTTCACTAACTGCATCACCACTCTGCTCATCAATGATCTCTGCAAAAACGTTGATGGTGAGGCAGTTCAGGTAAACGCACTGAGTCAATCTAGTTGTTCGTAAACCTGCAGATAATTCACCTGTTCTGAGTAAGCACCTGCGGACTGTTGACCGGTTAGCAGAGAGAGACAATTGAAGCCTTTCCATCCTCGCTAATTAACAATATGCACAATTTCTAGAACGTTGTTTGGGCTGAAGTTTCTTCCGTCGAGCACGGAAATATCTGTCACTGAGCACCACTGAAATTTTGAAACCTTTGAGAAGTTTATTAGTAAGCATTTGCTTCACGAGGTCCTAATTGCTCCATGAATTGCAAATGAAGTATGCTATGGAGCATGATCCACATGTTGATTATCGAAAATGTCTCATGGAATCATATTTGAAACGGCTATAGCCTCACTCCGATAATTTCAGTTGATCGTCGCCCTCATTGTTCCAACACTGATAATCACTCTATTCGGAGAAATACTGCCTCAAGCGGTCTGTTCCAAGTATGTCTTTCCATGCATTATTATGCGAGTGTTCAGTCTGGAAGGAGGACGCGAAGGGCAAACAACCGCTGAAGGTGGCAATCCCCTGGTATACATTGGCTGAAGCCCGCACTTCACCCGGAAAATTCCTTGCCTCTTTATTTCTTCTAGTGCAGCATTTAGACTGAAAACTCCCTCCTCAGAACACCATGATTGACTGATTGCTCAATTATGTCAAAGGCCTCTGGCCAATGCTTATGGCTGTGTGAAATGAAAAATTGTGTTTATCGGCACTGTTCCGATTTCAGCTATGGACTGATGATTGGGAGTCGTACCCGGTACCTTACCATATTTTTCATGGTCCTCTTCTGCCCGATCTCGTACCCCGTCTCCAAGTTTCTCGACATGGTGGTCGGTGTGGAAGGAAGAGACGTCTATGATCGCAGAACATTGCGCGTCCTCATCACTATGCAAAGGGACTTAATTAAGGATGCAGGTAGTGTTTACCTGTTCCCACTCACTTCACTCACCTCACACTTGCAGTGGCCAATTCCTATTGAAACTGGCCGATTTAAATTCTAAGTCAACCGGACTCTTTCCTTTTTTCTTCCTTTTAACGTTAAAAGTAGTCCAATGGAAAGAGTCCTATTCGCATGATTCTTTTGCGAAATCGGTTAGAACGCGACTTTCAAGAAAATGCCGCCGGGATGTTGGTCTGAAGGATCACTTTTCAGGTCGCCTTCCATCTCGGTGAAGGCGTAAAGCACTGCCAAGCTCCTTTCTTAGCGCGGAAATCACAAAGCAATAGGTCTTGCTTCAGCAGTGACTATCTAAGCTGATGAAGAAATCGACGCAATTTAATGTGCGCTATCATGCTTCTTAATTTTGCAGCAAAGAAACAGATGGTGGAACGGAAGATGATGGACGTCGATACAACCGACCTCGTTCTAGCGGCTATTGACTTCCCTGAGAAGATTGTGATGAGCGTTATGACGCCAATAGATAAAATTTTTATGCTCTCCGATTGCAGCGTCATCGATAAAGCGCTCCTGAAAACTATCGCCGCTAAAGGTCGCACACGAATTCCCATCTACAAGGGCAAGGATCGCGATACGGTTCGTTTAGTCAACAAACGCTAGTATGGCGAATGTATGAGCCGCGGCCCTTTGTTTTCTACATGAGAATGCTTAGTACTGCTTGAGCATCTCCGTCAGATCGTACCATATCTTGTGGTTCTTCGCTGGATAACACCCGATAAACATTTGGAATTAGCCCAGCGAGACCTTAGTAACTGAATTCCAAGTAACGACGCTGAACTAACCAAATCGTACAGCAATGACGGAGCTTCAACAAAACGGTAGATGCCTGGTGATCCTCGAGACAGAATTATCGGTGGAAAAGCGAATCCCGCATCACCATGTCTACTCAGCTGTAGCGAGATGCGGACGCGCATCGCAGACTTTGGTGAGTCCCTCGCCATTTAGTCCAACATAGCGCCAAGAGCAGGCACTGGAAGCAGAAGCCAGAAGATTACAACACAATCTTCCACAGGCTCACAACCGTTATGTTTATGTTACTCTTTCCATTGTAGATTGTGGGCGTGTTGAATATGAAGGATTTGTTGCCGTTCTGTCAGTCGAGCCAACTGAAAGTGGGCACAGTGGCACAACTTTGGCAACGCAGTAGTCAGTTCCGGTTCGCATTAGGGGGGACACGTGTGATGCAGCTAATGATAGAGATGAAGAATGGTGTCCACATTGCGATGGTGGTGAAATTCGACGAACACCGACGAGACTACGTAGTTATGGGACTTCTTACACTAGAGGACGTCGTCGAGGAGGTTTGCCATTTATTCGTTCTATTCCTTATGAGCACAAAATATGTACCACCTCAAATGGTTTAACTTTTACATGAAAACTTAGTTAGGCAACATAGCTCGGCTATCATACCTTCCATTCATCGATGCCACCTGCGATAGACACTGATAGGTGGCGTGTACTGACGGTCACGTCCTATTCATAGCGGAAACAAACAAATACATTGGAGTTGCTTCTTGGCAGTGTCCCAATTTGTCTCCTGCAATCGTTCTCCTCAGTGACGCAGTTCTTGGCGTTTCACCAAAGAGCAAAGGTAGGCGGTGTACAAAGAACTATGTGCATATTGTGCAGTTAAAGAAATCAACGAACTCAAGGAACCTTCGTGCGCAGCTCTTGTTGAGAATGTCTCAGTTCACTACTGCTACTGGAAGCATCTGCTCTACATCCGCATCTCTGTCACATGTTCCTCAATGCGTTTACCTCCTATTTCTCCATCCAACGCTTTTTCTACCCGGATTATTCTCTTCCTCGTTCTTCTCCTCCATCCCTTCTCCTCTTCACATATCTGCTTATTTTGCCAGCAACGGCTAACGCCTGATAATGCCATGGGGAGGCAAAATTTTGTGAATTTTGAATAATATTTGCGCATTAAGGAACTTTATTGATGTTGTTAATTCTATGCAGAGGTAATTCCGTTTGCAAAAAGTGCTCGTCTTTGGAACCGAATAAGTGAAAACATGAAATGTCACTTGCAGGTTGTCGGAGAAATAATGGATGAGAAAGATGCGAAGATGTCGAAACAAAGTAGAAGAAGTCCTTGGAAGAAGAGTGCAATCGTGGATTTATAGCAATATTAATCATATTCGACGATAGCCCTAAGAGACGTCCAAGTTGGCTTCTTTATAAATATGCTTAATGTGAGAAATATCATTCGAAAACTATTTATCGATGCTGTTGTATTATTTCTGTCAATTATTTTTTTCACGCATTAATTCGTTCATTGCCGACAATAAAATACTCGTATTACTGTCGAGTTCTTCCCTTTTTCTTCGAGATTGTGCTCACTGCTAAATGTATTATTATTGAATGATCGTTTTTTGCCGTAGTATCGTAAAATGCGAGATTATCTTTGGATGTCTGTTAGGGCATAGTCGAAAAAGCTGAGTGTAACACATGGCAATCCTTCTTTCTGTAGAATTTAAGAGAAATTGCGTTGAGCGAATGCACGCTTTTTCAGGAGGCGGTATCGTCACAACAAATAAGCCGCTTCTCAAATCAGATTTTCCCCACATTCGGCCTCAGAAATCGCACAGAAACAGGAAATCACGTTTCGATCAAAATGATCTGTGAAATCAATGAGATAAAACATCAACAGCTTACGTGTACATCCCAGCAACTCGCTTAAATCGTTAGTTTTCTTAAGCGACAAATGTTGTCGGATCGTCGAATATTGTTCGTGCATCAACGCAATATTCTGACGCTTCTCTTCGCGCATAAATTCTTGCCCACAAAGATAACCGCAATGGGGATTGATATGTGAGCTGCAAACATATCGCATGAGATGCCCAACTTTGCATATCGCTGTTACTATTGTGATTAGTTGTCCTCAATTTCAGAATATTCTCTTTCTCATGTGTTGTTCATACTAGCATACAAGCTTGCAAATGATAATATCAGGCTTTTTTCCTCAATTCTAATATTTTTTTGATATTCAACGCATAATGCCACTCTATACGACTCAGTCATAAACGAATTGAAGACGTCCCTTGGATGGTAAGGCCAACGATGTTGGCCTGAATAAAAAATAAGGAAACGGACAGCAATAAAATTTTCGCAGCACTTCCATTCATTTTATTTCAGCTTTGCTTTCATTCACTTATTTTTTTACCCCATTCTTAAAGGCAAAAAAGATGAGTGCCTCTGTATCTAGGAAATTCTTCCGTTGCGTTGTTCTCACGCGTCAAAAATTTCAGATCACTAACTCACATTCTCTTCCTTGAAGCAAATCATTTTTTAAATTTACTTTTATTTCGCGTCTCAAGGTGTAAGAACACAGAAGGGTGTGAGCGAGCAAGAACAGAAGAAAAGGAGTGAA
This sequence comes from Toxascaris leonina, assembly GCA_022844705.1. Classification (NCBI taxonomy): domain Eukaryota; kingdom Metazoa; phylum Nematoda; class Chromadorea; order Rhabditida; family Ascarididae; genus Toxascaris; species Toxascaris leonina. The sequence continues at coordinate 33,078 of JAARMF010000662.1, read as the reverse complement.
CGTACGCAAAGCTATAACTTAGGGGAGTAGACATGTGATGCGGAAAAATCTGTAGATCGAAACAACTCAGCCGCAGCTCAAAAGCTGGAGAAGTGGTGCTTTGAGCATATCGGTGGGAAGAGAATTCCAGACTCATACAAAGCGGTACGGGAACTGTGCAGAACATTATCCTTACTGCAATATCTTTTGACAAANTTGACAAGTTAAAATTGATGCGCACATCGACCGCCAGCAAGGCAAATTGAAATAATTCTGGCATAGGGATGTCGAAAAAGACGGACACAATTGTATAAAGAAGGATTAAAACAAAATTAAGTCTGTTATACTCCAGTGATTCGATGTTGACGACTCCTTGCCCGTAATTGAGCTGATACCGACCATGATAAACTTTGCGAAAAGCGGTGCTTTCGGTGCGTCCCTGGCCTCCCTCTACCAACTCGATCGGGTCATAACGAGCCCGGCGTGATAAAGAAGCAGTTGCCTTTTTGGCTGTGAATCTTCGCAAACCAAGGAGTTCATTCGCCAAAGCAAGCCCTTTCTTCGTATCAGNAAACCAAGGAGTTCATTCGCCAAAGCAAGCCCGTTCTTTGTATCAATTAACTGAGTGGCTCATCACTGGTTGCCACTAGCCATGTTGATCACATTTTGCATCTGCGTTTGATTCCAGCACACCTTGGGAAAACCCTGTACCAGGGAAGTCATTAGAGCATTGAATCTCTTAAGACCCAGTGACGAAAATAAAACTGGTTACCATAAAAAAGTATGAGTTCTTAGCCGATCTTCTGAATCCGCGCTTGGCAATCGGCACGTTAGCGATCTCGCTTCCACGATTTCTCCTGAGGTCGCATGCCTCGTTGATCTTTGGTCTATAACTGGTGAATCAACGCTGCTGTAATATCGACGTTCTGACCCTTCCAAAAATGCTGCTTGTTCACACCGCATCCACGAGGCACATACGCCTGCGATTAATAGCTCTCCCGCTTCGTGCGATCCCGTGCACCTCAAACTCGGGTAATTGAACGTCCGCTAACGTACATATCACTCATGCACTCACTCGACATATCGTGCACACACATACGAGAAAGCGACGACTGGCGAACGATATGTGGTATGCTAAAACATCATAAAAAATCATCAAGCACGAATCAAAATGATGATGCAGACAACTCTGCAAAAGGCTCGCTCCACAAAGATGGTTTTGAGAGGATGTCGACTTGAACACCAAAACTTTTGGCAAGACGAAAAGCTAGAAGATAAGTTTTGGGGAAGGGTGTTGTTGGCTTTCACAAAAACTCGCGCATGAAGAAAGCCATAAATCGCAATGCCTTCAATCCCTGAAAATAGTTCAAAGAACAAATTCACTAGCGAATGAACAAACGAAACATAATCAGAGTGACATGAAAGAACACAACGAGGCACTTAAGTAGAACAGAAGGTGTGCAAAGGAAAAGATTGGCATGGGAAGCACAGGGCGACCACCAAGATGACAAAAAAGAGGGACATTACCCCACAAACGTCAGTGTTTCATTGCGCTTTCAGCGGTGGCTGAGCGACCTATTGGAATAAAGCTTTTGAAATCTTGAGAGAATGAGAAACCATGTCAGAATTTCGTACATAAATTTTGCCCAGGTGCTTCATCTATATACACCCACATGATTCCTGCTTTACTCAATAATAAATCTTAAAGCACGGCCAACCAAAAATTGGTTATCCCAAAGAACGTGGATCCAAAAAAAAAACCCCCTCCAACAATTGCTGAATCAAGAAGTAATCGCATCGCATAGACAGACATTAGTCGCATGTCGCTCTAGTGGAGAATCACAAACTTATGTCCCGACTCTTTAGTCTGTCTTATACGTCATCCTCCAAGATAGAACCACATTTCTTTATTGCTTGGCTCTAAGCTAGGAACTCATATTTCACCCTTTTGTTCTGGGATAAATGTGTATTCTTTGATCCTGCTTCGTGTCTTTTAATTTATCGTTCGCATAGCGATTCTCTGCACATTTCTTTGTAACCGATATCGGAAAGAAGCCAATCAGCAATTCCCTTTACCTCGACCTTTCCACACAGTTCCTTACTTGATCTAAATTACAAACCTCCATTGCAAAATTGAAGTAGCTCATTTCTGCAACATTTAATGCATTGGACAGGAGTACATTCTTCACAACAATGTATATCTATCTAT
>JAARMF010000662.1:0-21384 GCA_022844705.1 Toxascaris leonina | reverse complement strand
CCCCCCCCCCCCCCCCTCCTCGTTATCTCATTTATTACGCATTAAGCATAAGCTGATATATTATGATAAATGCTCTTGCGTTATCAATTAACGATCGAGTAATTCCTGCCAAAATTGGCAGCTAGCAGATGATGAGAGTCGCTCCATCTACAGATGATTTCTGAATCAGCGCTTTTGTTATAGTGACCATTAAACTAACATCGTATTCTTGCCGTTCATGCCTCTTCTCCAAATCATATTTATCTGCCTCTAGTCTGCATATTCGTTGATGCAACTGCTTGATCTTTTCTTTGAGATCGGCAGGCGAAAGTGATGAGAAATCGATCGTTTTTCGAACAGATTCCAGATAGTTCCTTTTTGCTTCTTCTTGTTGCTCTTTTGTCATGCCCATCTCTTGTTTCGCCTGAATCATTGCAATTTATTGTCTTTTCCGGGATCCGTTGAATAATTTTTGAGCAAAAAAAAAAGGAAAAAACTCCGATCCAGAATAATTGAAAGAAAAAAGGGATGAAAAAAGATGAAGAGACAATCTTTGAGGTTGACGTTTTCTTCGCTGTTCATGAATGAGTCTCCTCTGAACGATCTCATGACTCATGATGCAAAGTTTTTCTCATACTGAACAAGATTCCGTACTTGAAGATAGAAAAGCACTTTATGGATAATGGAAAAGGAGGAAAGAAAAAGTGTCTTCAAATATAGTCTCTGAACAAGAAAGTGAGGAAACAGGTAGCGATTATATTAAAAAGCATCGACAAGCTTAATGATAATGTGAAGCTTAATGTGAAAAAGCACTCGATGTACTCAGTGGGATCATGAACGTCCTCTTGCTCCAAAAAAAAAAGAAAACAAGCAACCAAACTTGCTCCTCCGCAATTCCGACGGTAGCAAAATGATGGCGAAAAGTGGGGGCAAATATGATAGCATAGTAGCACACATACTGCTGGAATCATGCGAGGAGAGCAGCTTACCAACTTCATAACTTTTGCTTTCTTTTCTGTGAATAGTCAATAGGAGATAAACTGATTAGCGAAACGACTCGAAATTCTGTACAAGTTCCACCTCAAAGGTACCAAGAAGATCATTGAAACCGGTTTGTGCTTAAAATGTTTGGCGATGGTGTCATTTATCCTTTTTGATGTGCCACTCAAACCGTACGTAACCCTTTTAACTCTCTTCAGTCATTTGAACACTTTTTCATTTATCACGCTGAGGATTTGAAAAAAAAAGTAAGGAAGTTTGTCTCAAAAGAGACGCATTTTCCAACATCATTCTCACATCGCTATCACCAGAGCCCATTAATTATTTTATGAACTACGAGAATTTCCCAAGTTTTGAGGCTTTGTTCTTTCAGTGCTACAGGAGCCTTTCGCCTTCCAAAATGCATTCATTAGCTTCAGAGCGGCTTCAACTAGAAAGAATCAAAGTTACACGGCGTTGCACAAATAATGCTTTTTAGGACCATGACAGTAGCTTTATTTGTTCTTTCAAAATCGCCCTCATCATCAACTGAAAGCAAGCAATGATAAGTGCTCCATACCTGTACGATATTACCAAATTTCTCGGCAGCATTGTCACTGCTTTTCTTTGGAATGATGAAATTCCTTCCTCCAGTCTGACCAGCAACCGCAGTTGTAAATGAACTTGCCAGCTGTTGTCTTTTCTTTTTCTCTTCCTCTTTCTTCCGTTTCTCCGCTTCGATTTTCGCCTTCCGTTCCTCCTACAAATCGAATCCTGTCACGACTACACCACAATTTTCCTCCATCTTTTGTGCAGGTACTCAGATTCACTATTAGAAACTTCGAAGAAGAATGAGATTACTGACGTGGAATGGCGATATATAGGATCGTCTCCGTCTTCTTCACTAAAATATTCACGGCAAAACTCTTAAAGCTTTGTGATTTACTGTGAGTTTTCATTAGAACTACTCCGAGCGGAACAAAACTGTGCACCTAGGCATACCTCTTCTTGACGATGTCGTTCCTCTTCTTGACGGCGTCTTTCTGCAAATTCTCGCTCTTCTTCCTCCCTTTCTAAACGTCTCCGTTCTTGTTTCTCTTTGAGTTGTCTTAACTCTTCCTCCTCTCTTTCACGTTCAAGACGCCTTTGCTCTTCGTAATCTTGTAATTTCGCTGCCGTTTCCTCTTCCTGTCGCTTCTTTGCAGCCTATAATAAGAGTCATAAAATATTCCTGCGAATATTTTTTTGCCATAATTTCCTCAAGTCTATACAAAATCCCTTCGTTTACTACCGATTTTGAATTTAAAGATTAGAAAAAATATTGAATTTTGATAGCACTTCGTTCCACTGAACCATTCTAAATGAAACTCTCAAAAGCGACAAATCGTATAAGTTATAGCAACTCGGAGACATCTGTCCAAGGAATTTGCCCAATCCCTAAGATTCTTTGGTCTTCTCCCCCTCTCCTCCTCCTCCATTATGTTCCATGTAAATTTTCCACAAATGTGTTGGTCTTTCAATTTAGCATCGTTGATGATGCTCGAACTAGTTAACGGGCAGAACCTTCTAGTCTATCAAAGCTCGCAGGTGATTTTGTTGTTTCTTCACAAATCGAGACCAAGAATAGCTGAAGCAGCGTAATACTAGTGGACAAAGATGTTCTTTGATGAAAAATGAGGTCGTTCCATCATTGAATCAAACACGATTCAACAGTGGAGTAGATTTGACGATGAACATAATTCACAAACATACTCTAAATTAGATAACATATCAATTAGTTAGCAAATGAGTACCAGCATCGCCTTCTCTGCTTCTGTTAGTTCGCCTTCACTCGGCTCCTGCTGCTGCAATTGCCGAGGCCTGTAAAACTGAACATTCGAAGAGGTATTCTACAAAACGCAGAGAGAAATTTCTGCAAACGGACATGAAAAAATTTTCTAAAAAAATGTCGTAGATGGTGGCATCAATGAGTTCTTTTGCAATTCTTCAGCTACACTTTCAAGGCGGGTTAGGGAAAAGTACAGCGTTTATCCTGAAGTGTTTCTCATTGCAATATGAGCCTATTGGGCATTCTATCTCGGTGGAATGCCTCGCACTTCTTGATTCCGACTTCTGTTTATAGCTTTGGCTTAGTCGTTGCTCAAACTCTTCAAATGTTCCAATGAAACGGAGAAAAATACTTGAAGAGAACTAGCAGATGCTGTTGACGACCAAAGCTGATTTCAACCTGTTATTCTGTTCCTTCTCTATCGACCCAATTAATCAGCAACTGAATGCAGGAAACCCAAAATGCATCACTATTTGAGGTGATTGAACTCTTGAAGAAACTGAATCATGTGCTCTGTATTCCGGTGAAGGTTTTTGCCCCCATAGTTGTGGCTAGAAGTATGACTCAAATGCGCTCCATTGGNCTAGAAGCATGACTCAAATGCGCTCCATTGATGGATTGAACCAATTTAATGACTTTTCGCGATCTGTAGCGGAAGTCATGCTTCACTGTGATAATGAATACGATCGAAAGACTGATTACAAGTGACTTCTCACGACAAATCGATAGCAACAAACGCACTTGGCAGCTTCATCTCCTGGTTCGTTAACCCGTGGCTGCTCTTCGTTTTCGTCCTCTCCTTCTTCTTCGTCAACCACTTCCTCTTCTTGCTCTTCCTCTTCGGAGCTGAAATGTATGCAATGAATGTTGTCTAAAGCGTTTAGTATTGATTTCTTCTATCGGTGCTTCTGTTAATATCAATATGCTTCGTGCAAACAAATTGGCAAGATGAATTTCGAACCAGTGATGTCAAATCCAAGATCAAATGCCCCCGCCACTCTCGATAACCATTTGAAGAAAATGAAATAAACAACTCATACGATTGAGCTGTCAAAATAATACACCGACACTAGGATAGGGTCTCATTATTTCCCATAAAGGCTGCAACTTTCAGCAGACCCTATGACATGCCCAAAGAGTGCTCATCAGCTTCTTCAAGCAGCAGACTTTTTCTTGCTCCAGAACAATCGCTCCTTAGCCCTATGATTATATGCCCTGTGATTCCTTCTTGGAATCTAATAAAGCGGAATCAGTTTAGTGCGTATATTCTGCATAATTCTATAGCGACTCTCAAATTGCGGCACCAATGTTTCCGGTCCTCTGGATTTGTACGGCTATTTCCTTTATTTCCCCTCCTCTTCATTCCCATTTTCAGTTCCCTTCTTTTTAAAAAACGCATTCCTCTTCCCTTCATTTCCCATCCTCTTTAATTCTCTTTCTCTAAAATTATTGGCAAATTTCTTCTCATTTCTACAATAACCTCCTTACCGACAAGACATGCGGCCTAATTGTGCAAATTTAGATAAACATCAAATCAAATAGTTGTCATCGGCACTTAGCACTAAGAGGCACTTAAATATTCGTATATCCAGTGACCAATTTGTGACGTTACATATTGGCCGAATTTGCATCTCACAGGTGTTTGCACAATAAAGGAATGAATCGATTATAAGCTAAGAATTAAATCCACTCTTAGCTTGTTTTACTCGTTCCGAAATTTCTGAGAATAATGAGTCTAATGACTGCAACTGAAAAAAGCGCGTACTATACCACTCCTCATAGAACGCGTTAATATTATTACGAACACATGAGAATGGCTTTGTAAAAGCGCATCATGACGATGTCCTTGATTGCGTTAATTTGGCGTTTGCATGTATCTGTCTGTCGGTTTGCCCGCTCATCAGTCACAACCCATAAAGTGTGTATATAGTCATGAAATCTTTTGGAGATAAAGAGCATCAAAAAATGCTCACCTGTAGCAGCGTTTTAATCTGACCAATCAAGTAAGAATCAAGAAAAAGCGGAACTTGAGAAGAATTTTACATGAACTTTACGCCGCCCGACTTTTCATTTTGCACCAGTCGGGCTGAACAAAATACCAGATTGATTAATATATGACCGCAATATTCGGCATACTCACGGTTTATTGATGAAGCATGAAACTCGATGATCAAGCGAACAGAATGCAAGAGCACGTATCATACCAGAAACGTTGATACGCCTTAACGCGCGATATTTTGCATAGCGTCAAAAATTTTTGAATCCACCCACCGATTGAGAACATCCAAATTTTTGCCTTCTAAGAGAAAACACAATTCCGTATTTACAAAACAAAGTGCATGTTAGCGACTTCGCTAGTTGAATACAGAAGCCATAGGGGGCTTAAATATCAACAATTGGCTACTCTTACACATCGCAACGCAAGAAGAATCTAAAAACGCACACTTCAATTTCTTCTTCCTCGGACATCGCTGAGATTACTCACGAAGAAAATTCTACCACGATTCGGTGAATCGACGTTAACCTCTATTCGCACCAGTCCGACGAACGTCTATGGAGAATCTGTAAGAGGATCAGTCATGATGTAGTTTTAACACTAGCACTATAAGCATCGATGAAACACATCAATTTCATTGCCGCATCTAGCAGCAGGAAATGAAAAACGACTGAGAGTGCGCGAGAAAAATGTTCGCTCTTGCAACGATGTTATCAACGATCTGGCTCGATTAGCGCTCCTGCCCTGGAATCTTCTCTCACTCTCCCATAAATAGGTGGATACCGTCTCACTCTGACTTTTGCAAAAAATTGGGACTACCTCGTAGCAGTGATGGTAATGATGAGCGCTTGTATCAAAATGCTTCATCCGCTTATCTCTTCGCGGAGGAGAAAAGAGAGAGTCATTAAATCTTTCATGAATATATCAATGGCTCACAGCAAAACTCTCCGAACAATAATTAACTCACATACTCCAAGCATAGACACTTTGTTCCATTAAAAACGGTGCCCGAATGCAACAATCATGCTGGGACGATAAGCCATCATCGCACCGAAATGAAAATGGGCACTACAAATCCTCACTTGCGACGCAGAAAACCAAATTCCCCTCTCGCTCAAAATCGAAACAACGAAGAGTGAATGTGGTGATACACTACACCTCCCTCACATAACTGCGCGCATACGATGAAACCGGAAACAGCGTTTCTAGACATGCGAAAAAGGGGCCAAATTATAAGTCTTGCCTCCGTCATACTGCGGTGGAATGATGAAAGCGCACGGAATTGCCACCAGTCAAACTACTGCGACAGCTTTTTGCAAGATTGGTTGTGTTTTTGCATGACTTTGAAATGGTTCAAAACATGTGGTTATTAGAAGAATCAGAAAGCTTTTCTCATACTTGGATTCATCGTGCAATGGAAAATCCGCTGAAAACACGACCGGATGAACTGCTCTTGTGAAGAGCGGAGGGGAGCGGGAGAGGAACAAGGAGAAAATCTCAACGTAAGAATAAACTTTTCTTTTCGATCTCTCAACCGAGCAATGTCTATCGCACATCTGCCTAAAAAAATAAAAACATCAATCAAACTGTAACTCAACAACTATAACATCACAAACAATAAAAGGTTTGAGACATGGGATCAGAAGTGGCGTGGGGGTCAGGATGAGTCCATGGGCGTTTGAAAGATGACATAGGAGATGCATTGATGATATCATCAGGACACATAATCCAAGTACGTACAATACAGGACTGAAAATTGTATAGCGCACTTTTGTGCTGAGAATTGAAGAGCATACGACACAATTTTATGGTACAATATTGTTTGGCGATCAGAAATAGTGCTTAGGTCGACTACGGGGAACGGTGAACGAGATAACGGGGAAAATCGAGCTCAGTTTGATGAAAATCAAGTCAAACTTAAGATCGATTTTTGTGCTTGTTGCTTCAGTGATGCAAGTTGAACATTTTCAATGCAATAATAGAGACTGGTTTGTTATGGTTTTAGCAAAATGTGCCAGAATTGATGCGAATGACATAATTCTGAGAGTCTTTCGCAAATCTGAAATCAGAAACGAAATCAGCTGAACCTATAGGTGCGTTATGTTGCAAAATGAGCCCACAGTAATGAACGAAGTCCGTTTGACGCTATTCAGCATAGATATGCCGCAAAACGAGAAGAATACAGTCTGCAAATCTGTATCGAATGAATGTGAATAAATTTTTCATTGAACAAAACTGATTGGAGATTCAGATGCGAAGAGTGGGCCAAGATGTGATAGCTTTGAGGCAGCTCATAATGTTGTACAGTTGCTGGATTGACAAGCGCTAATATGTGGTAATGGACGAAACGATGGGGATGTGCTAAATAAACGATGAATGGAGTGGAGATAAGCCACTCGGAATGTTGAGGGGGCAATGTTTGAGAATACTCTCTTGAAAGCCTCACAACGTCGAACCCTAGTGAGTGTACGCACAAAAAGAGACCGGCTAGCAACAATGTCATCGGCGAGAGTTTAACCCATGCATATGACTAGCTGCAACCGCTCACCTCACAAATCGCAAGCAAAAGATCGCACGAAAAATTGGCGACAGCAAATCGTGCATTTGCCTCATTGCCATAACGTTAGTTAACGCTAATGCTTTTATTTTACTTTCTTAATTCTTTCAAATATCACTCACCTGGTAAAGAGATCAATAAATCCCTCTGATAAAGGTGTTCACTGATTATCTTTGCACATCGACAAAGAGGTATTGCACAAAAGATATCACTAGGACAGCCTAAATTTAATCGACTCTCATTTCCACTCAATACCTTCCTCTTTCATTCCCTCGATGAAATTGATGCTTAATCGGCAGAAACATTAATTCGTATTGTGCCTCTTCACATCCCTACCAACAAGTCTTGATGCAGCAGTTCTTGATGTGCAACCAACTAGGAATGAAATATGACAAAGAAGGAACGCAAGAAGGAGTAAACTAGGGGAAGAAACATGAAGGATGGGATACACACTATAAGGAGAGAGGAAGCAATTGAAAAAAAGACGTCCGGCGAAGAAAGAAAACGTATAGCGAATATGCGTTTGCTGAAGCATATATATTTACTCGTGGATGACGTATTGGTGTTGTCGATGATCAAGACTGAGGCTTTTCAGATGTTATGAAAGCGTATGTCACGAAGAAGTAAAACTACAAATTGGTTGGGACTATTATCGCTCAGCAACTATTATTATCCAAGGTTAATTGAGAATTATCCGAGGTTTACCGCTTGAGGCACATCAAATATCATCAGAGTATTTTATTTATCAGCTATCAGGGAAGGAAAATGAGAACCGGTAAGAAAAAAACATGACGGTCCTCCAGCGGTGGTTGGCAACAGTCACAAGTGGACTTAAGAAAGGCACTCGCGGCGTAACAACCAGCATTGCAAACGTGTAAAACGATTTGCAACTAGACCGAAAGATGGTATGCCGGAAGATGATTTGGATTGATTCGTTAATTTATCGAATTTTGCTAGCAGCCAGCAGTATTGACAGATCCGATTAATGCGATACGCTTTTGAGCATACTGCTGTTAACAACACTGTTTGCTGCAATAGGAATGAACCTCAACTAGAGACCAAACAATTGATGAACCAATAAAGGTTGTGGGAGAGATGTGATGAGATCTGATCCCTCCGTTATAAGAGTCCTCTACTTTATTCATCACATGTACTTTGCACAACGAACTAGGTATTTTCATATAATTTTACGGTGATTTGATGGTCAACCTATTTAGGCATTCCATAAAGTCTAGATTTTTACAAGGCCGAACCATCAATACACTTTCAATGCATGCATGCGAATACGGATGCCTCTGAGTGCCACGGCGCAGACAGCTTCAAGATGTTTTTGGATATGCGTTGCTTATATGATAGTTGTTAGCTCATTCAAACACGACGTTTTCAGTAGTCAGATTCGAAAGTCATTAACGCCACCCTGATTTCAACAAGCTATGTATTGGAGTCAATATTTTAGCCTCATTAAAGCATATTGAGCCTGAGTCGAACTCTTACCGTAAAGATGATAAGATCTGTACAAGCCTGCAAAAAAAGAAGAAAAACGCAAACTTTTCGGCATTCGATCCTGAGCAGAGAAGTAATCACTTTCCTGTTTTCTCGATGCCATTGCATCTGTGAATGGCAGTTATCGTAGACTCATGCTTAGATATGGCTTTCCGACTGAGTTTAGCTTCGGCTCAGGATAGCTTGTTAGATACTCAAGGAAGGCTATAAGCGACGTGTTCTATAGGTTTTGCAATCAATGACAGCTCCTTAGTGAGCGAATACATCAGAAGGCGTGTAGCGTCGCACACAAACAAAGAAATTTCGAAGACGACGATAGTGGGAGAGTGGATATAAGCAAAAAATGACGGCAAAATACATAACTAGAGAGGAATCCAGTGCGACAAAGACGATGGCTTTGTTTGCAAGAGTGTGCTAAAGGCAAGCTAGATTTCAGTGGGGAATCGTTACACAGGCATAGTGCAAGCAAGAAATTTACCCAGCTACAAACTTGTGCTTCTGTTTGCATATCGCCGTTGTGTTTCCATTTCCTCTCTGCGATGTGCACAGTTCTCCTATATCCCATCGCACAGATCTCGTTCAAAGCTGCAGATTAAAGAGGCGCAAGCGACTACGTCACGCCCACTCATTTATTTTTCTCACGCATTCTCTACAAGCACATTAATGCTGTCCTTAAAAACCCAAGTCAATTCACCTCATATAAATAGGTTAACTTTATTGGATTCATTAATCAGTTACAAAATTACCAGCCAAACCCAAACCTCACTCTTGAAGAAAACAGAGATTTTTTCGAAACAGAAGAGAGAGAGACGGTGGAATTCGGATCGCTGTAGAATGATAAGAGCATTGTTCGTCTTATTTAAAGTCAGTTTTTTTTATTGCGATTGAATCATAGAGTATCACAAATGCCATATTCATAGAATTCGAATCAAACCCAGTCACCACCAAAAGACCCGGTTCAAAGCGGCGGGAAAGGGGTTTAATGTTGCTCCATCGAATCAAACCATCGATCTAAGTTTGAATTAAGGAATACAGGCGAATGAGTGAATCAAAGTGTTCAGCGACAACAAGATGTTGATGTGCAATGAACATCGTTTTGTGCATTAAGAACTTTATGCATCCACTGACTCATAACTTTCATCGCTTGTCCCTTGAATATTTAGGGGGTGGAATTTCTCATTGATTACCTTCGACGACATGCAATCAAAGAACTTCGTCCGACATATAACTCAAGACGCCGCTGGCTGCAGCAGTGGGCTAATTGCAGAAGATGTGCCTCCGACTCGACCAAAAGAGTGATTCTCGAAGCACATAAAGTTCGATGTCTGAGTTCGGTAGCATGCAATTTTTTTTCGCGTTTTGCTGTTTTACAGTTGGAATCATAACAAAGTTCGCAAAATCCTCATAATATTTGAATATGGCATAGATGTCTTTGATCTAGCACTATTCGAAGGACCCTAAAGTCAAGTCAGGTAACACCGTGATGCATTCACCGTTTCACTTTTCAAATGGTTATGATCGTAATCCTTTTCTTGTGAGCAACACGAAAAGCTATCAGTTAGAATGTTTTTATTTTTTGGGTTAGAGAAAGTTATAGTTTCGTATGAGGAACAACTATTATCAAGTTATGACAATATAAAATTTGCACATGAATGCCAATAAGATAGATAGCGAACGAGTGCAGATTCACTTTGCGGCGACCGCCTCGCCATCTGCCTGAAATATTTATGGCTCATTGCTGGTGAATTTACTAAAAAAAAACGCTGAAAATAACTATGAAAAATTGGGTATAATTTCGCTGTTTTTCAAAAAAATTTTCAATTTATATCCATTTTTTTGGAGATTCTTTTCTTGTTCATTAAAAAGATGAAAGCGGTGGTCGTGGTCGTTCTTTCATACTAAAACTTTTGCTTTTGCATCAACAAAGATAGCATTCTAAAATTTCAGAATAACGTTCATTAGACGAAGCAATCAAGAAGGCTACGTGAATTACAATATGCCTCACACCTCTGCATATATCATATATCGATTTTATAATTTCCACAAATTTTGTCAAAGGAACGACTATTCTTGGTAGAATGAACTTCTCAACAGCATTCTAACCACTTCAATCCATCTATTCCGGTTTTCCAATCGAATCGATACGTGCAGCAACTTTTGAGTCTTTATTGCACACTACTTTCCGGTCACCCATAAGATGCGAAGAGTCGAGTTAATATAATCTCTTCAAACAACCATCAGTCTGGTGATAGGTGACGACTGCGCAATGGTTTTACTTCGTTTGCCGTGAGCTCGGCAAATGGAGGACCTCTTTCCACTTGACAGAAGAGTAAGAGATAAGAAACGTCGAACTCTCGACCCTTTTTTCCTTGAAGCCGTTCTCAATTTTTTTGATCATCCCTCATCCTAACAAGGCCTAATGAATACCATTAATATAGACCCAGCAACATACTCAGTTAGAGATGTTATGCCGTTGAGGTTCTCAGCAAATCACAGCTAAGAATAACTTGGCTAGGCTGCGTAACCATGCCTAATTGTGGGTGCGTACCCTTGGTTTCGGAGGCACAGAAGGAGGCTCATCTTCGTCGGCCGGTGGAATGGAGAGTGGAATCGGCTTAATGGGAGGATGTGCCCCTTCTACTTTAACTTGCTCGATATACTTCGGTGGTTCGAGTATCTTGCGTAGTTGTTCCAGTTCTTCGTTGTCGGTGCGACCCCATTCTGGTGGGGGACGAGCGGTACCATGCACAATGCTTGGCGGTTTCTTTACAAAAGGCTGCAAAGTTCACGGCTAGCACATTTACAACGTTTCTTCACACGAAGGTGTGCGGCTAGTCTCCAGTTGAAAAATTTGAACTCAAGGAAACGTAAATGCCGCCCGAAGAATCCTGGATTCTAGACACGCGAATTAAACCAAACTATTCGATTTGAAATCGTTGCTTCAGCTTTCAATCTTCTTGTAATGCTGATTTTTTCAAGATCACACTACTCATTCCTTATAACGCGTTTAGAAGCCGGATATTGTAGATGTCGTTGGTGAAAGTGGTGGCTAATAATTGCAAGGGAGAGATGCATTAAAAATTCAACGTTGCAAAAAGGACGTCATTTTCAAGGTACCGGAAAGTTGTTTTAGCAACGGCTGGATTGAACAACGACAACATTCTTCCCTCTATTTGAATCTTTCAAATAGAACTGGTGAGGAAATGAAGATGCGACGATATGCTCGCTTTAAATTTTATTGATGCAAAGTTTGAAGCGTATCTTCGACTTTCTGCACCGATCGCCATTCAACAGGATCGGCCTTTTTCGTTGTTTCTATAGCAGCTGTCAGAATAGAGGGTTTCAAAGCAAAGAAACCTTTTCCATATACTTCGCAACTTCCATCATTGGAAAAGAAACAAAAAGGCAGGCAAAAGAAGGATAGATATAAATATAAATATAAACATAAATACAAATATAAATATACATATGAGAACTTACACCGGAAGTTATGTTAGCCTCTGATTTTCGAGTGTTGTGGTGTAAAATGAAAAATCCAGTATAACGAAATCAATTGCCCCTAGTGTTGCTCAAGCATAATAAAGTCAAACCCCCAAGCAATGAACGGCAAAGAAAGCCGAAGAATGAGTGCGATGACTCAGGTCATGCAAAATCCCACAAATTTATTCGCATGGAATTAAGATATAAATTTTGAAGATTATTCCAGTCAGCCTCTCGAGTTCATTCAGTTGATATTACTCTGAGGCAGAAAAATCAAAATCTGAGACAGAAAAAAGCTCTTGAAGCAAAACTGATATTTTCTGATATTCTATTCCTTCATCCTTCCCCATCATCACCCTTGTCCTCATTGTCAACGGCATATATCTGTGGCAGTTAGGAGGTGGCAGCAAGCTAGAGAAGGGGAGGAGCGATAGAGAAAATGGGTAAAACAACGAAAAGAACTTACATGTTCGAAAAGAGTCCGGCGATCGCCATACGAACGGCGATCAATTTGACGATCGAATTTCGAGGCAACGTTTATCTTCGGCTGAAAATAAGTTGAGCTTTTTGGTAACCGCGATTGTTGCAAGTGCTCTCAAATTGCTCTTTGCTTAAAAATGAATAAACGAGTGGGCATGGCTTCATTGCTGTACCTTCATCAATATATACCTTGTGATCACTACACTGCGATTCGTTCCATCGATCATTCGATGCAGAAAAATGGTCATGAAGGAGCAACATGTCCAATAGGGAGAGGCTAAGCAATCTCCAATTCATAAACCATCCCAATAATTCAAGGCGCTTGCCTCAGCAGTGATTCGGAAATAACCGCGAACACAAATCAAAACCATACAAAAAAAATCGACGATTTCGGCGCAAACAAGATTGCAGCAACGGAGTGGATGACGAAACATCACGATCTGGTTAGCTGGAGCAGAGCCTCATACAACCCTGCTACTTCTGCTCATATGTTCCGCATCTGGTATTCTTTGATTTGTTTCGGATTTGCAAATTTAAAATGCTATCTTGGATTCACAAGACCAAGGATATTCATCATCTTCGGACGTCTCCAGATTCTGCAGACAAGGATATTCTTCGGTACATTAATGTGCTGACTTGAAGAAGTTGAATTCGATGCGTTGATGCGTTCTGAACAAGCGAATGCTCTCTTGTTAGGTGAGGGAGAGCACACAGGTACAAAAATGAATAAAAATACAACAGGACTACGACAGGACGGAAGGATCGTTATACAGTGATGAATAAAGGGAACAGAAGAGGGGATGTCATGTCTGGGGGAAAAGGATAAGAAGAAAATATTCAGCCACGATGTGCGCACGAAGGAAACCGGAAGTGTTTTCCTATAAAAATTCCACAAAACATCATTGAGTGCACTATTTAAATTCTAAATGTCATTCGTTGGATTGTGTTGACAGGAGCAGGAAAAATGAAGTCAAATAAAGCTAACTGGATGAGGAGAGGCGGCTGCCTCATCTGGATCAAGGCCCTTCTGTAATGCCTTATTTCGAGCAACTTGCTTCTCGCGTTCATGTAGCTCTTTCAACTGCAAATTCTCTTCATTATAACGTCGAGAAATTCATAAAGAATATAACTTTTTCTCTTATCGAATCCAAATCGCAAAATATCCATTAAAATCGCATTTAAAGGAATTAGTGGAATAAGTTCAGTTCATAATTGAGAAAGAAATGCGTCTGAGCTAATGAAACAATTGGTAGACAGCTAACACTCCCAATAATTACTTCGCGATGCCCACTATGCATACACAATGATCGTCCTGGAAAGATATCGGATATCCGCTCAGAACAAAGTCTGTCAGCAGATTCAATTCTTAGGTAATTGCTCACGAAGCGAACACCGATGCCTAGCTACGAAGCATAAAATGTACATCTTAGCTATATCACACGCTGATAATATTCGTTATCGATCACGCCAAACAAACAACTTTTCCGGGCCAGCCAGGCTTCTTTTGTACAGTTAGAACTTCGATATGTTGCAAGCAATAAAAAAAAACTGATATGAAAGCTAACATCATAGTCTTGGCGCTCTTGTCTTTTCTCGAGGTCATACTTCTCTGCTTCAATTTTACAGATACGTTGGTGAAGCTGAAGTATTCTTTGCTTGAGGTCATTTATCAACAATTCCGAAACCTCAGGCTTGCGGCTGATTGCTGCCATAAATGCCTTCTTTGCTGCTTCTTTCTCCTCTTTTGACTTCTCTTGCTTCTGAAAAGGATTCGCCACTGAGCGATAACTTCATAGTGGTTGATATTCACATCTCTTTGCGGCCCAATTTTCAGTGAATGAAATTCATTCTGACTATGCTCCATATTAGATGAGGGATTGACTGCAAAATATTACTTGTGGGATGAATATAGATAACAGTGGAACATAGCTGCAAGGAACATGGAATCATGGATGAGGACATAAATAAATCTGCAATTGTGAAGCTGGGAAAGGATGGCTAAAACTTCATATTCAGACTTGTGGAGGAATTGTGCATTTAAGCAAATACAACTGCAAAAACAATTCTTGGCATTTACATATTGCTTCTACGTGTTCGTCTATGAAGAATAATTAGTGCCCGTTTCCCCGCTGAACTTGTGCAAGCGCTTTCTCACTGCAAATCTCAGCGAAACACGAGGAAAACGTT
Organism: Toxascaris leonina; assembly: GCA_022844705.1. NCBI lineage: Eukaryota > Metazoa > Nematoda > Chromadorea > Rhabditida > Ascarididae > Toxascaris > Toxascaris leonina. Next base: position 6,396 of record JAARMF010000662.1, on the reverse strand, counting down.
TCATATATAGTTGCTTCATAGCTCGCGACAATGACATGCATTTTCTGAATGAACACCTATTGACGTATTCATCCAAATAACCAAAAATTGCTTACCATCAGTTAAGTACTGGCACTCGATTTGTGGTAATTCGCGCAATTATGAGAACACGAAAAACATCCCCTCACCAAGAATCTACCTGCCTTTTCTGTAAGGGCTTTATTGGACAGATTTCGTCAGCAATCGTGTCTAGTCTGGATAAGCATAGTAAAAAGGTCGATCTCATACAGTACAAATGTGATTCTTTAAATTTTGGTATTCAAGTTCGATTAATCTGCAAAATGCGGCGCGACTGGCAATGGATTTACTTGATGAAGCGTCACGGACAACGGCCGCAACGTTGAAAGGAATCAGTCGATTTCGCAAATAACCTTCAGTGACATGAACACCCTTCTATATCGCAAGTGATCGTACTACAAGTTCATTTTAAATCGCATTCAAAATTCCTTAAAGCTTTGCATTCAGCTGTCAATGGTCACATTTACTGTTTGCAAAATTGAGGCAGAAGACATATACCTGAGCCATGCTTCCCAACGGTTCACCTTTCTCGCGTTTCTTAACGACGAAGTTGCGACCTTTTGTACCGTCGGCACTAGCTGCCTTACCGGCTAGCGAACCAGCAATCATCTCTTGGCGCTTCCGTCTCTCTTCATCCCGTTTCCTCTTCTGTGCCTCCACACGTGCTTTGCTCTCCTCCTTGAATATGACAATAACGTCAGTTGCCTCATTAAACATCCAGCGCTATCTTTTCCCATTCTTTCTCTGCGTTTCTACAGATATTGCCCTATCGCAAATTTGGTAAAGAGGGAGTACAGTCATCTAGTTAGGTTATCGTTCAGCGATGCAGGCTGGAAACTTAATTTCGACTCAATAGACTTTTGTGAGCACTTTCAGAATTCTGAGAGTCTTCTGAGACCAAAGTGGTGCTTTGATGGCGTCGTAGTTAACCGATCTATAAGCATAGCTCTATATAATCGAAAAAGCTCGAGACATAGGCAAAATCAACACATGAATACCGAGCAGTTCCCTTTTTGGGAGAGGAATTGAATGCGCATACTTCTTCTTGACGTCTTCGCTCGTCAGCAATGCGAGAACGCTCTGCGAGTTCACGCTCTTCTTCGGCGCGCTCCTCACGGCGCCGTTCCTGTTTCTCTCTCAGCTCTCGTAGTTCAGCTTCTATCTGTTCCCTCTCAAGACGGCGTTTTTCTTCATAATCTTGCATCTTGGCTGCTTCCTCCTCTTCATGTCGTTTTTTAGCTGCCTAAAATATCACAACAAAGGTTTTGCCGTTGATCTATTCAGAAGAAAGAACAGAAACAGTTCAACAGTACTAAGCAAGGAATATAGAGAAATAGCGAAAACAGACGCTTCCAATAGGGATGAGACACACGTTGGCGGCTTCGATGGGACACCCGATTATTTTTTCCACGGGACTGTTCCGACACAGTTGTTACACCTTGAGAATTCACGTGGCAGGGTGTAGTTTAACTTCCTTCATATCGAACACTTGACTATCGAAGGCAATTTGTTCCTCCTGACATAAAACAGGAAGTAGTGTGGATCGGAGGCAAGCTACCGAGGCATAAAGCCCATGACGAAGAGTTTTGTGTCCCAGTAACAAGCGCACGTCTGAGGCGAATGGTTTTCATTAAGCGATTGCGGGAGCAGAGGGAGGGGAGGTGAGAAGTGGCTTGCAATAGATTTTAAAAGTAGCTTGATTGGAACGAGCGCCTGAAAAGTATGACACATTCAATTACGGGTGGAATTCACTGACTGGAATCAAAGGAAGTAATACTTTGTTGATTCCTTCTATTATAGTGGCAGTGCGTGGTAAATGAACACCCTTGAAGCTACTGCTGCTGTGCGAAAATATGGATCTTTGTTTGAATTGCGCTCATGACGAAGGAGGTAGTAAACGTGAACAAATATCATACATGTGGAAATAGTACAGATGAACAAGAAAAATGACAACGTTGAGGTGCTGAGCTTTTTTGATTGAAGTAAGCTTGGGGCAACAATGTGAATATGCATGCGAGGAGTGAAGTGTGCGAGGCATCTACGCAGTACATTGTGCCGGTTAGGCGCCCATATTACTTCAACGCTTACCAACATAGCCTTCGCTGCTTCGGTCATTTCTTCCGGCTCTTTTTCCTCTCTCTCTTGAGGTGCCACTCGTCGTAATCTGTAAAACGTATCGTCATATCAGTAGTCAAGCTGAATACTATGCAACTGATTATCGTTCGAGTCACAATCAAAAAACAAATACTCATCCAGAAATTGAACTCAACGCTCATTATAGCAAAAAAAAAAGATGCTTAAAATAGTAGCAATGATGCTGGCGTATTTTCCGTCAAAGTTTCTTCAACTGGTCAAAAATGCAAGGTGTAAAAGTGAGCAGCTTCCTGAATCAAAAATGCAAATACGTCCGTATCAGTATCGCTGGGTGAAAATTATTGTCTGTTTCGGATGCACGCCGACCGACCGAAACATCTGATCTGTCCAACGAGCCTGTCCAAAAACACCTGAATGGTACACTGATGCTCATGAGACGCCTCTTTATCATTCATGACGAACGTTTCTTACATTTACGTTAGGAACTTCTTGAGATCATCGATATCGGTACAGGACAGTAATATGATAGCTTACTTTGCTTCTTCTAGCTTCTCCACGTCGGGCTCGGCCTTTGGTCCCGGTTCAGGCTTTTCAGGCTCTTTTTCCCTTAAAATAATTTCTTAAGGGTCATATTTCATACGGCCGGAATCTAAAAAAAGAGCTTTGATGGATTGATGACACTACACTTGCAGCATTTTGAGATGTCAATCACTCGGAGAGAGAAACGAGTTCTAATGGAAGTGTAAATGGCGAAAGATTTTATACTGTGGATTGTATCCAACAAATTTTATCGCAGTAATGCGCGTGGTTTGCAACTGAAACTATCACACATGTGAGAACTAAACTACCACATGCACATAAGTAAGACGTTTCACCACTACCATTTTCCAAGCACTTGGGAGTGAGCATTGGAATATTTTTTGCTTGCAATAACCGAAGCATTCATCTGGTTGCAATGCTCCTCACTTTCTCTGAAAGCGAAGAAAAAAAATCCCATAAAACAACGTGTGGTTCATAGATCTGCGAAGTAAAATTTGAAGGCGCTATTGGCGTACACAGATGTTTGATGCTTCGTAAGCAAATGCTACATATCAGATACAGCTGTGTATTCGAAAATAGTGCTAAAATCGAATCCTCGCAGCGGCACGTATTTGTCATACAATAGCCCATTTCAATATACAGAATGGGAACGCACTTTGGTCGCTCTTGTGGTTCTTCTGCTTCTTCTTCTTCGTCCTCTTCGACCTCTTCCTCCTCCTCCTCCTCTTCGTCACTAAATATGATTACTTGGAAGGAATCGATTCATTACTTGAAACAAACTCTATCTAGCAAACCAAATTCATCTTGCAATTCTATAGGAATTTTCTTCGCAAAATAGAAAGGCAGACAAACAGTTGACATTTCTAATATTCAATGTTATCAGGCACAACCTAGCCGGTATTCATGGATACCACTAACGACATGTATTGTTGCGTTACTTTGTTCGGTTTGTTCCTTTCATGTGTGTATATATCACCATATCACAGAAGTGGCATTATTAGCGTTACGCAATTGGATGCTTCTTCTTGCACCTGTTACAATCAATCCTCGTCGTACTCTTTTTTGACACAGAACACCGATGCCTATTCAAATCGACACCTCCGCAATTATCGCAAACATTGATTTTGAGCGAGAGCTCATGAGACGTTCTCTTTCTATCTCTCTCCACTCCTCTATCTCTTTGTCTTTGTCTTTGTCCCTCCCCTCCCCCTTCTCTCCCTCTTTCTCCTTCTTTTTTCTCTCTGTCTCTGTCTCTGTCTCTCCCTCCCTCTCTCTATATATACATATATATAGAGTAGGNCACTCCTCTATCTCTTTGTCTTTGTCTTTGTCCCTCCCCTCCCCCTTCTCTCCCTCTTTCTCCTTCTTTTTTCTCTCTGTCTCTGTCTCTGTCTCTCCCTCCCTCTCTCTATATATACATATATATAGAGTAGGTCAGTGAGCCGAAACGTCAGTAAAAACATCTATATCTGATTCGGCGCATCCCATGGTTTATAACAATATGTGGTAGTTGTTTATTGGATGATAATGGAAGGGGAGAATTGCCACATTCCCCCTTCCCCCCATCCAAGGACGTTTTAGTTAACTATGGAATATCGCCTTGCCGTTTTATAGGAGAACGTGTTCTCCGACTTTAGTGTCGGTCATGAACCTACTCAATTAACCTCACGCTAGTTAAAAAGTACAATCTTTTCCTCCGCACGACACCTTTCTCAGAAATATCTTTTTTCTTTGAATTTTCAGTCCCTTCGCTTTCAGTCAGATTGCTAGCTGCCGTAGTGAGCCAAACATGTCACATATTGTGCCGAAATAATTGGGGGAGGAAGGATCGGGTAGGATGGAGGGAGGCGAGTTGGCGGAGGGGTGGGCGGCGGATGCTCATACTCATGAATTTTATTGCTTTCCTCGACAGCAGAAGATGAGCGCTCGAATTGGCACCACGACAAGGATTGAAAGAAAACCTTGATCATTAAATGAGCCTCGTTGAATTGACTACTTTGTTGCATCTAACTCAGCAGAGTGTGGCTTCAGATGGAAGTTCTTCAGTAGCGGGCTATTCGAATGCACGATGCTATTCGAGTGCATTACGATTAATAAGGAATGCACCTCGTTTAATGCCTTCAGAATAAAGATCTTAATTCAGCCTGTCATCTTCCTAAATTTCAGCTTTATTTTCTTCCACAAACTTCACAATACCATAGATAAAATTTATAAGTTAAAATCGCATTTTTCTTATGTATCACCCCTAATAGTTCAAGAGTATAACTTCACAAACATACATAATTTCCTCTTCGTCCGACATCCTTTTTGAAAAGATTTTCGACGTACCTGAAAACAGGTTATGGCGTTACAAATATTTCAAAACTAAATTTTAGGAGCTACATGACAACAGCAAAATGATGCGTTCGTTATGAATGCTGCATAATCGAAGCAAATGAGCACGAAGTTGTTTGTGTTCAACAAGCATAACGGCTAAGAACGATTACGATGCCAGCGGGAATATTCAAAGAAATCTGCTGTCTATTTCCATTACGGGATAAGTTATACGAATATAGTTCTTTGCTTTACAAATCTATTGGCTTTGAAGATTCCGGTGCGGAAATTCCAAAATGGTTGCATCTAATGTTCCATACTGAAAAGGTGAATCTCTCCAATTAAGGTGAATCCAACGCACTCTTTCCTCAATTAATGAGCCAAAAGATAAACAAGGGCGGGATGGTGAACACACACTAGCACGACATATCCTGAAAACCGATGGTCCTGCAAATTGTTCTCGGGAGCGAAGGAATTCACATTTGCTAAGGCATAGCAGTGATGGCATGTTTTTGGGCAAGACTATAAAAACGAATGACGTATATTACAGCATCAACTCCACAGACGATATATGCCCTACTGTGCCAACATCTCCAACCTTGAGGCAGGACTACTTGGCTAACACATGAAATTATCTTCACGGCGCTGCGAGCAACGTATAGTTATACCACTCATGAGCGATCCATGCAATTGGAGAAGGGTGAGACAAAGTTCCGTTGCTATCGAATGAAGAGGATGCAGGTATCACTTTTTTTCAGAAATTAAAATAAATTACAAAATGATAGCTTGTTTAGCTAAAGTTTAAGAGCTGACCATAGCAATAATCACGTCGATGAAGACGTGTTATGCCAGCTTTGGTACAATTGACACAGGTTGGAAATGGCGTTTTGTGAACTCCGCAACTCAACTATCTCAAGCATTATCGTAAGATATAGTGCATTATTGACATTTTTTGAACATTACACGCAATGCTGATCCCCTCCTCTTGTTTCCTTCACGTTCAGGACGATTTCACTCAAAAGACACTCCCTCAATTGTTCCTCGAGCCCTTTTCACCTAACTGTTAGACTTGACTAAGGGTTTTCGGCTTCCAAATCAGCAAGTATGGGTGAATAGCAATTATTTGAACCCCTTTGCCATAAAATCATAAAAGCATGTCACCCATCAAAAAAGTCTTTTTCCTTCGTTGAGGAGAATTTATACATCTCAGCTAGAGAGCAGTATGTGTCCCTTAGACGGCATATTTTTCACAGCCGTCAGTTTGCAGTTATTACCCATTTTTGAAGCAATCTTTTCCAGCAAACAGCTAAGGCAAGAAACGTTCCGATATTTGAAATCAGCGCTGAGTCATTTCGCTGGAGAAGTATCATGATCTCATCTGCTTGGGGTCAT
>JAARMF010000661.1:16300-62538 GCA_022844705.1 Toxascaris leonina | reverse complement strand
ATATATATATATATATATGCTTTCAAAAGATCACAAGCACATAAGTTCGAAGCGTTGCTGCGACGACAAAATTTCGTGAACATGACTTTCCACAGTTGCGACAATTTTCTCGCCCCAACACCATCAAGGCTACTTTGGGCTTAGTTGCGGTAAAATCAGGTTCTCTTATCTGCTGAGAAACTGCGGATGCCTAACACGCGCGAAATCGAGAAGTAATAAAACATCTGTTGTGCGTATGCACTATCGGGTGACTGCGCTCTGCGTAAACCATTGAGCAAAAGCACATTTCCTGGCCAGTCGCCTGATGTGTACTTACAACCATAAAATGTCACCAACGTCAATCACAGAGGAAAGGATACATCGAATGCACAGCAAACGATGACTAAGAAGGGCGCATCAGGAGAAAGGAACAACATTCAGCCCATCAACTTCGCTGAGAAAGAACAAGAAAGCGCTAAAAACAACGCAGCGGCAGGTGCAATGAAGAATGGGAACGATCTACACCTTGAAGTCCATAACAAGAAATCGCTGGAGGACGTTATGAAAGCGAAACATTCTACCATATGTGGTAGCTCAGTCGGTTATCAAAACACCGCCAATGCGACGATACCCTCAAAACACGAATCGGATGCTCCTATGAAAACCGATTCTGCAAACACAACACTGCCATTTTCGCATGCATCTGAAGATATGAATGCTCAAAATCCCGCACAGACGTAAGTTATCACTGCCTACTTCTTCTTGTTCAATCCTAAGGACAATATGCTTTCTGGAGCTATGGGTGAGCTGGTAGTAGTTAGCGAGTAAGCAGTCAGTGATATAATTTTTGATATCTTTCAAATTAAATAAAAGGACTGTTTTTCCTCATTCCTACGAGAGATTCAAATGAGTGGAGGCCGCTTGGGTGTTGTTCAACGATCACATTGAACAACAATCATAGTGTCCTTTCAAACCTTTCGCTGATTATTTTTCTAACGAAGTATTTATCGATGCCTCCTTTCTGGAGAATCTTCAAACTTAGTGAGCAGTTTAAATGATCCGAATTGTTTGGTTGAGGCAATCTTAAACTGGTTGATGGAAAACTCAACTGAGCATTGCAACACAATTGAATGGTTTCAACCACTCGATTTCGTCAGTTGGATTATTGAGGTTTGCGCCTGAAAAGAAAACTGATTCAGAAAAACTCAACAAATAATAGCGCGGTTTTGATTCAGACTTGAAAACTAACTGGATTTGCGAACAACTTTGCTAATGCAGAGGACAGAAAATTTTTCGCATTGATTCTGGAAATCATGGGAATGTCGATCCCTTTCCAGACCATTTGAGTATGACGCCTCTTCCATCGAACCTAAGCACAACATCCCCTTATTCCACCCTAGGTTTAAATGCGATGGTATATAGTCTAATTCAAGCACGTACACAGTACAGCGGCATAGCCGGAAAATCCTCATTCAAAGGAAAGGGAATAGGGGGAAGAGAAATGGTCAAGATCTGTGAAGGTAGGCCCTCAATTCTTTATATTCTGTAGTGCAATTTGCCTCGGTTGCTTGCGCTCAGTATTCTCTATACACTGCCTGAAATTTCCTAAGAATAACCAGCAACTTTTTTCCTCCTCCCATGCAGCTTCATCTCTATGGTCATTCACTACATGACGAAAGATAACGCGTCAAATTAACTGCTCATCCTCCACTCCCAACTTTCCTATTCGTACAAGCCCGCTCATAAAATTCATATGCAGCCTCCACTTATACTATCTTCTACAGTGGAAAAACCACTGGTTTCGATGGAATATGGGAAGTGAAACGAATAAAAGTCCGCTGTTTTATGCACATCTTCTAAGCATCAAATTTGCAGACAAGACGGCGCTAAAAATCAATGTGAGTGCAGCATACTGCATCAACGGATGCATGCGATACTCGAAGAGGCGACAAAACTTTTGCATGAAGTTCAGCAACAACAAGATGAACTTACCTCTATGTTCGCAAAAATAACGGTATATTCAGTTCGGTTTCGCTGTCAATATGGTTATTTTAACTGAAGCAACTCGAAGGTCCTCTCTTCACAAACCCATAAAGATGTTTTCTGAGTTCTTAAAATACCGTGTCTTCAAGCTGTTGAGCTCATAAGCTTGCGTACTCAAACTGACGAGCTCATGGGCTTGTGTCTTCAAGCTGATGAGCTCATGAGTTTGTGTCTCCAAGGTGATGATGAGTTTGCTACTTTCTGTAATCAGAGTGTACTGAGTGTCCAAGAAGGAAAATATAATAGAATTCAGCATATGAAAGTGTGAATAAATTGAACATGCTCCAGGAGTTTACATCTGATATAACAGAGAATGTACTCGACATTGAGTTGATATAGTGTGCTGATCTTCTCGAAAGCTACACATCATGAAACTTCATCATGACCCCTGATGCAAACCCGGCTCCACTTAGACGTCATCCAGTCGACTAAATTGGAGTGCTGCCAAACTGAAGCTCTCATTTAGTTGTGACTCGCACGCGTATCGCTTGGCATATATTTCTCAACTTTCTAAATCGCTTGGCATATTTCCGAAGACTCCTTTATATTACGTCGTTGCTGGCAAAAGTTTTTCTTTCAAGTACACGCGTTCCAGAAAAACTGGAAAAACTGCAAGTTCCACTGGCTTAGAAATCCCTCTCTCCCTACGATTATGCGTTCCTGCTTCGCCTTCGTTCCCGCAAAAAATGAATCTTCATGCTCGGGCCTGTGAACGGTTTAGAGGATAAAGCTTCAGCTGAGATTTTTGCGTTCATTCAATTTTCAGAGCGCAATTCGTGATCAAGCGAGTAAATGTATGGATAACGAAGGAAGAGAGGTCGAGAAATTCCAATCTCTGCATGAAAACCAACCAATGTGAGCATTCAGCTCAGTCCTTCAAGTGACTCATCAACTGTCCTCACCAGCCACCTATTGATACACCTCAGATTAGCGCAATTAGCAGTACTGTTGCAAGTTGAACTATAGCAGACGCAATAGTTGTTGCTACCTTCATGCCGGTTTCTGTTTTGATTGGTACTGACTGCTGTTTTTAATTGAAAATAACGGGAACTGAAGGCAACAGTTATGAAATATTGGCTTTTATTTAGTTTTCCCTCACCCCCGCCTGGCAGTTAATTGAAGAGCATTAACTTATGCACAGCAGAATGAAGTCTGCAGTGTTTTTGTAGAGAAATCGATGCTTTCACTCTTTTCAGAGAGTATATGACGAATAGCATACCTCTTATAAATTATGAAAGTGAAAGTGAAAGAAAGACGAAAGCAAAAGAGGAATAATGAAGGTGAAAAAGCTCACTTCTTGCCCTCAATTATGATGCTGTTCATTCATCTTACACCTCCAATTTAAACTGGTTGGAATATAAGCACGCATTTTAGATCAGCAAAAATTGCACAATATGAATTACTCTCCGAAAACTGCTTTTCATCTTTCCGTAAGCGGACCGAATTTGAGAGTGCGATGAAAGGAACGCCAAACGTAAGCTATATCTTCTACAGTAGTTCGCAAATAGAACTCCGATAACGAAAGCAGTAGTTGTAGACGATGTCTAATTCAGTGATATACATGGGGGGAGGGGTTACTGATTCGCGAAAGGGCCACGTTGATATTGGCAAAAGCAGTGGGTGAAGCTGCACATAATTGGTGTCTGGTGGGACTGTTGAAATGGAACATTGGGAAGGAAAATAAATTTGACATAATTTAAACTGTTGACCAAAGAGGATTCCTTAAACAGCCATTACTCCTACCTGTCGAGAATGAGTACTTAAAATAGAAAGGCGACTTTTGAAAATCTTCTGCAGTTCTCGGATAAGGATTGCGCTGATTAGGGCGATCCCTTTTATTCGACTGACGTCTGAAAGGCAGGATTTCTATAACAAGTTTGGATTTAACACACCTATCGAAATTCCTCTTCAACTACTATCCTCATCTTTGAAAATCGACGACCTATCCCAGAATCCGCCGAAAAACTGTGAAATAGTATGCCGTTTTGGTCCTTGTGCTAATTTCAAACACAACATGCAATATATTTATACGTACTCAAAGGGCTCTAATTTTCACTGAGCAATTTTCACACACTAACTCAAAATTTTCCCGTTTCTGAACGCTTCATATACTGAATTGAGTGAAAGCGCAACAATGGCCAACTGCTCACCTCGCCGTTTTCATTGGTCTGATTGTGCTAATGCTTCGTGAGAGGGGGCATTTCAGATTGTTACTGCCTAGGTCTGTTAACAGAGTGCGCTTATTTCAGCGGTTTGAGGGTGCTGATGGAAAGCATAGCGCAACGGGAGCAAATGAGTGAAAAGAAATATGATTCAATGCAAAGCGGATATTGTTTATGCTGATGGAATGAAATACCTTCAAAAAATAATATCGCGTCTAGCAAAGAACCGCAAACATCGCCAATATTTGTCCTGGTCCTTATTGTTTCGGGGTGCTATGGATTCCATCATTTTATTAATAAAAGCAATTATGTTAAATTTCATGCGATAATGAATTGTGCTTCAAGAAGACAAAGTTAACATCCGCACCAACGAAAGCGGAGCAAGGTGAAGAATGCTGCACTATGTGTTTGTTTATGGCTAATTCCAAACGATCTTACTTCTGCTGATTTGCTACTCACTGTCCTACTTCTCACATAAACCCATTTCTAAGATAAATTTCAAAATAGTTGCGCAATTCACCAAATTTCAAAATAGTTGCGCAATTCACCAAATTTCAAAATAGTTGCGCAATTCACCCCAATATTCCCAATTCGCAACATCAGATCCATCATATGCGGATCTCATAAAATTTAGCGTATTGTGTTATTTGTCCGCTTTCTTTCGTGTGTAGATCGCAACGACGAACGCAAATGGTTGCGACGAAGGAGGAGCTCAAACGGCTCATTGAAGGTTTTTATTGAATGGGTTGAGCGAAGAAGATTGGTGACTCTCCACCAATTGCTGAACAGATAAGTCAAAAGGTGTGCAATTAGGCCAGACAGGCATCGAGTCCTCCACACTCCCACGTGGCCAAACAGGCATGAATACAAATGTGGAGATTCTGGTGGCGAGGATTTGCCATCTAAAAGTGGATTCTACTCTCCTAAACCCTTTTCCCACCCTCTTTTCAAGCCGAATGGGAGTTCAAAATCCACCTACGGCATGCGCTAACGATCCCAGGTAAGAAGATGGGAAGCGGTAAGTTCGTAAGAGTATGTGAGTCATTTCCGGTAGTATCACAAGAGAAATGTTCGTTTTTTGCTTTTGCCGCTCATAACTCCAAAAGGCCAAAAAGGTAATACCATATAAGCCACAGCCACAAAGTGCCACACCAATATCCCAACAAACACGCTCGTGGATAAGGTCTGCTGGAAGTTTCTTCGTTTGCAAGCGACCAATGTTCGTCACTAAATGTATACAGCCGTATATGCGTTTAAGATTCAGCGAAGTGGATAAAGGGAACCCGGTGGATCCCTTACATCTTCAAACACGCGTGAAGCGATCTGTTCAGGTAATGGAAGAGAGTAATCATAGAGCTGTCGGCGTTGTTTTCATTTCGTTGATTTATTTTGTCGTTCCTTACAAGAGGGCCGCAAGGTGGCCCTAGAGCTCCACAAGACCGCTCCAACTTTGATGGAGTCCCTCAGTAGAACCGAAATGTCAAAAAGGAATATTTCAATAAATTGTGTGCTGCAGATATTTAGTTTGAGCTCCAAGCTGAATGCTCATGGAACTCATATATTGCGCTCTTTTATCGTTACTCAACTAGACAGTCAAGTGCACCAGTTTCTAGCATAGGATCGAAGTACGTATTAATTACATTAAAAAACAAACAACTATTTAAAGATACAAAACATAAATGAATACGACATTTATAGCAGTCTATGTGTTTCACAGTACAATCACAGAAAAGAAACCGAAAGGATCCATTGATAACCACTTCCTCTTCCCATTATTTCAGTGTAAGCTCTCTTCCATATTTATGTCCTTTAAAAAACAGTTGCATTCTCTAAACCATGATTGTATGACGTATGTAGGAAATATTGCAATCGGTGGCCAATCATCTCCCGTCCAAGAGAGGGCTTTTATATGTTCTCTCAGATCAGTTTCGCTCCTTCACATGGCAGAAGTATTCTTTCGGTACAGAGGCCATACCCGGTGACCGATCCAGCGAAGGCAGTGCGCCTGAAGATACTGCTGCGCCTATCGGAAAAACTGGTTCAAATATAAAGTGGAATTGAGTAATAAAAAGTCAGGCTCACTAAATACAGAAGCGTTATCTGGGCCATGCAACCATTCATGGCATGTGATTGATGAGATAACGCAATGCTCACAAGAAAAACTTTCACAGTGCATGCTCGCGATGCAGAAACCCCCTTAGGGCGTGCGCAATCTACACGGTTGCCGACGAATCGATTTGTGAGTTTATCAACCTTCCCGTTTGAGGAAGTCGAGATTCTTCGAGTTACAAACAATGAACGGCATGGAATTGTCGGAAAAAAACCACCGAGAAAAATATTTCATCGATGGTAAAGATATCAGTTTATAATCAACAGTAATCCTCAAAGTAGGTGCTGTCCAGAATCAAGTGATAATACTTTTTGAATGTTGCTCCAAGGACGCCTGAATTCCTTCTAGTGCAGTCCTGGACTTCCTATAGGGGAGCTAAGTCCTCTCTTGATGATAGCGAAACGATATTTTTGCTGTTAAAACGCAAACTTATGAAACACGTGAGCAATTTCCTGGGGAATTTAATATCGAGTTACTCTCCACTTATGCAACTGTCCAAATATTGAAGTGAATCTATGCAAAAACGCAACAAATATTTACCATATGCCGGAGAGAATTTGAATCCTTGAATGAGCGCCGAAAGGATTATGAAGAGTTCCATACGTGCAAGTGCCTCACCGAGACATGATCTTTTACCGAAACCGAAAGGATTGAATTGCTCGTAGGTTCGGAAGGTTCCATCTTTATTCAGAAACCTTTCCGGATCGAACTTCTCACCATCCGGAAACAGTTCGTCGTTGTAATGGATTGCTGCGCCCATTTGTGGCATTATTGTAGTGCCCTGGAAGGTGTGAGGATATTTTTAGAGCACTATATGCTTACTTTTTATGGGCTTTCACAATAATCTGCACTCGTACATCACCTTTGCATTGCAAATCCGTTAAAGCAGCTACCACGCTGTCGCTTATGTATGCAAGCACAACATTGTTCAGCTTACAAGGATCTATCGAGAAGTGAGAAAGAGCACCGTTCTTAGCACTCAGTCACAGAGGATCTCGAAAAGGAATTTAAATTTTAAGGCAAAACGCAGTCCTTATAGGCACTTCAATAATGATCCGAGGCTTTGGTAGAAACACTGCAAAGCCGCAATTGTTGGTCACAATGCAGCATATAATATTCACCAAGAGTGTATTTGTTTTTAAAGGCGATCTGCCGAGTTGAATGTGTTACGAATGCATAAGGGGTTCAATTATCACAGGTAGAAATAAATGGCAATGTTCAATTTCCCTGCATCACGTCTGCATGTAGTTTCTGCAACGATTTCAACGGGCTATACGCAACACAATTTTCAAGAGTGCATTGAATTTCAACAGAATACAGAGTTCAATAAAGTAAATGTGAAGTCATGTCCTGATCCCTTCATTACTTCACAAGCACGGATAAACATTAAGCTTCCGTTTGAAATTAATCGAATAGAGAATTGCAATTTGGCGAGATGTGAAAGCATCTAGAAAACGTTGAGAACTTCAATTTCGCAATAAATGGACAAAGTTTACAATATAACCTTTGCAATGTTATATCCACAAAGAGTTGTATCGGCAGTTGTGGCATGTGGAATGTGCCAAGGAAGGATATTAATAATCCGTTGTACCTCGTTGATTACCGCCATTGTGTAGTGCATCGTTGTTCGATCTGCCCATGTGACTTTCCTTGAGCCGATTTTCTAAATGTTGCCTTGAGAAGTGTTGCATTATGCTTTTACGGGCAAATTTCTCAAAACCTTTTTCCGACAGCAATTTTCCAGTGCCAGGCAAATTCTTACGGTCATTTTATATCCAATCGGATCCACAGGTGAAGGTTTTGAGGTACTAATAGGAAAGAAGGTAGATCTTTTGAAAAGTGGTAGGATCAACAACATATATTGTGGAGAGGGGGAAACGCTTGCGGAACATGAGGAAAAATACGCGACTTCGTTGGGTGGAGAACTAAATTGGGGACTACTCTGTTGAAATCTTAATGTACGTGCAAATTTAGATGACATGACAAAGAAATCGGCCATTCTCCCTTTCAGAAGCTATTCGAACTCGCGAATAAAATAACGGATAGAAAGGGGGAGAACGGCACGAAGAGAGCAATTTAGTTGCTCATTTAGAAATTATAAGATTGTTCGCCGTATATTGTCCGCTTTGCAGGTGTGTCTTCTAGTGATATAGCATGATAGACAATCACTGTTGGATGATGCCAAAAGATGGTGCCGCTAGGGAACTAAAATCGCGTCGTTCCGCTTTCCAAGCTCGACCGTCTGGGCTATCATGAAGCATTCATTCGCCGTTGTTCATGGCTTGAACCTCGCTTGCGAACAGTGTTTTCCCTCAATATCAGGAAAGGATTATTATGTTAAGTGTGAAGCAGATTAGTGCTAGATTTAAAATTTGTTAACCGCGCGCAGCCATAAGAGATTTGTGATCGAAGCTCCTTGATCCATATTTGTTTTACTTCCTATCGAAGCATTTTTTGCACTTTGACAAACTTGAGAGGATAATATCGCAAATCCACTCATCAGGTCACTACTATCGTCTATATTTGAAAATTTACAACACTGCCGAATACTGCATACTGTCCAACTGAATTTTTGTAGCCATTTCCTACAATACTGAATGATCTTACTAACATTCTAAGAAAGATGTTCCCCAATTTTATCATCTGAGCGCATTCATAAGTCAACTCTTCGTCCTTAAAGTTGATATAGAAAGCCATTCCACTATATTGATTATACCTTCAAATTTTCATAACTGAGCTTGAAGCAACAGATAGGCACACCCACTCCTTGATATTCATATGCTTGAGTCTACGCACAGACGAATAAATAAACAGACGTACAATCAGCGGAATCTCTGAGCACACACAAACGCACTGGCACTGAAAACAATGGCAGGGTTTCTATTTCAATTTTCAGTGATTCTCAAAATATTATTTCTTTAACGAATTACGGCTTCAATCTCATTGAATAGTCGCTCTTGCACATCCGGACGGTGAATAAGATAGATGATTGCCCAGCGGAGTGTCGTCACCGTCGTCTCCATACCACCCGTCCAAAGATCGCCAGCGTTTAATGCAAGTGATATTTTGCTGAATTTACATTCATATCGATAAGTGAATTAGAGGCGACTTGCCAAAAAAACTGAATACTGACTAGCGTTTCGTGAGGGCTATTTGCGAGTGAAGATATGCCAAGAAGCCGTTGGTGTCAATTATATAATACTGATAGCTACCAAAATAAGGCTTCAAACAGATGTTTTTTCTAGGTTCAGCATCATTCAGTTAAACGAAAAATATTTCACATTATTAGCGCCTTCGTTCTGCAGCACCCGCGATGAGCACTCTCTGCATGAGGAATCCTTCTTTTGGTATAGATTGAGGTGAAGAGGAATGAAATGAAGCAACTAAGTTTTTTTTAAGATCGCCGTCAACATCTAAAAGAATTTGGCGTAGTTTCTGTCTTGATTTGCGGATATGAACATATAGAAAAAGTTTGTTTTTGGGCGGCGAATGATTGAAGAAATTTATCGACGCATTGATATTGCATCGCCGTTTCAATTATTGCACTTTAATTATCAGAACGTATAATCTCATGAACGGAACAAATGAAAATAAATGGGAAAATCCCTCGAAACGATTCGAAAATAAATTGTTGAAAATTCACTTGTAATGACCGAAAGTCATCTTTCTTCGCATCTCTTTGAGGTATGCGTCAATGAAATCCGTTGGTTCTTCACCATCTGATGATATATGCTTTTCGTGCTCGTCGATATGTCCCAGAAAGAATCTTCAATTGAGACAACAATCGCTCATCTGCGCTTTTTAATCGATAAAATGTATTGGGTGTCCGTCCCCTCCCCTCTCCTTTCTCCTCCTCATCATAATTATGGATGGCCTCAGTAGAACCGAACACCGATTCAATAGCTTTCTCGTAAATTGATATAGAGGAAGCAATCGAGTTTAATGCTATTGTTATATCTGTCGTATTTCGTTGTTTAAAGTACCGGGTACTTGTATTCTTCGCCAGCTTCAAAATTTGCATAGATTAAGGAGTATTTAATATGAAAGTGGGAAGGAGGGAGTGAGGATAATTTATGCTAATTGTAAGTCCAAAACCGACGAACTTCGAGAGCACACTCATTCAGGTTCTGTTATAAAGAATAAACAATGAAAATAATTGAAGTTGTTCAAGTCTGCTCTCAAGGCACCGAAAGAAAACAATAATGACTTGAAAGTCCACTAAAAATCATTCCATAAAAATAGAGACACTTCGGAATATAAACGTAATAAACGAATGACACTGTCAAAATTTGATAGCTCATGTATTTAGGAGTTATGATGTAAATGCCAATAAATTTCATGTCATAATTCATACATTTTTCAGCCGTTTTTAACGAAAAACGATAGAAACCTCTGCAGTGCGAAACCATTCTTCCAATAACGATAATAAGTTGGGAGGAGAAATCGCATCCACGGATAATTGTCCACCATAAGCATTTGAAAACTTGCCACCTGAAACTCATGTTCAGCTTTGAAATAGGAACCCTTTACTCTCAAAACTCATTTCAGTAATTCACTTAAAACAATTCTCGTTGATTCATTTGTGGTAAACATCATTGTGGAACGTTGTTTATTAAGTATTAAACAGCGACAATAGAGTGTTTTCTCCAGTCTTTGCATTTGAAGAGTATTGTTGAACTCATAGCCTCTCATGCATTCATTTCAGCAATCACAGTCACCTGAGCGTCTTCATTAATCAAGATCTCGCTCAATTGCCCTCATTTATCTTCTTTTTTTTTTCATGTCAGCGCCATTCATACATCATTTGCATGGATCGTCTGCCACTTTGACACTTGCTGTACTACCAGCTTGAAGGACGCTTCCAACACTGCCGTCAAATTATCTTCTCTCCTCCTCCCTTTCTTCGTGTTCCTCAATCCCGCAGCCTATCCCCAATCGGCACAAATGACAGAAATAGCAAAACCCGTCGTCCGGCTAAGCCTTTAACCGCTTCCGGTCGAACATCGCGAAAACCTTAAACATAATCTTAAGACTTTGTGGCTCATTCATGTGCCTTGCAATCGCTCCCCTTTCACCTAAAATCAAGAACGCTTCAGTAGCCTCCGAGCTGCTGTTCAGTATATGATATGCCTAGAGGCGTTGATAGAGGTTGGAAACCTCCAAGATCACAGAACCCCTAACTTGAGCTGGTAATTTCCCTCCGAAGAGGCGAAAACCTCTGAAAAAAATTTTTGTCTATGATAAAGGGGAGAATGTGGATTTCAGCAAGCTTGCACCTCAGTAAGCGGGCAATGATATACCTCAGCTAAGGATCAAGGATCAGGTGCTGCTTTATGTTTATTATTGTACTACCGGAATAAGCACCTGACGCCTATTATTTTATTAGTGGAGTTTGCTGATTTCCGCTATTTTTGAACGAGTTTTTTCGATCCAATCAAATTGCTCCTGGGTACTCACATCAGCAAGAGTAGAATCGATAAGCTTCTTGAAACGAAGGAAATTTTTATCTCCGAATTCATAGTTCATTCCGAGCACGAGATCCTGAATTATATTTCCAACACAGAAGGCGATTGGCAAATGAACATTCATAACGTCGATCTGCAACGATTTAAAAACTTATAGGAGTGGAGAATTACTTCTCAGTAGCCAACGAGATTTCCGGCTGTGCAATTGCGACCAATTTTGTTAACTGCAGCTAAATAATGCAACATCTCGACTCACCTGACTGCTTATAGAAAGCTTTCATGAATGGTTCATGTTTTGCGATTCGGTTAGTGCAAAATGAAAATCTGGAGAGTCGCAAAATGTTAAATGTGGAATGTCTCTGCGGCAGTACATCCCCATCCCGAATTGCATGGTTCAAATCAACAATTCGATGGATTGTATATCTTTTGCTGCACAAAACGAATTCAATATACCGCCGTTGGCTATTAGGTGAAATCCGCTGGCCGCATCGCAGATAAACACAACACATATATTTGCCCATATGAAAAGCCGGCATAATTCTTTTTCGCAGGCCAGTTATTGAAGCAGCAACGACTATAGCTATGTCTCATTGCTCTTGTTTCGGTCATATTGCTAGTCTTCATGCCGCACATACCCCAACCTTTACCACAAAGCAATAGAGAAATCGCAAACTTCGTGCTCGAATCACTGAACAAATAGGGAACAGAATATGTCGGTTCAAATATTTTTTCACAACTCACTTAGAATGACAATAGACAGTTTTTATGCTCAGAGCAGAAATACGGAACACTATGATATAATCCGAAAACTGCAAACTGAATTTGTACCGTTTTCCGTGGATTTGAGTTTTCCTACTTGCTTGATTTTCCTATCGAAAATTTCCGGTTGGATAGGGTCCAGTTCTCTTCCACGATCAATTGGCAGAACAATGAGCACTGTGTCCTGCATCTACCAAATTTCAGCTTCGAACGCCTGCTGCGACCAGTTGCGAATCCTTTCCGTGGTGCGATTTGCAAGGAGCAGCGCTATTCCATAGAATTCTACTCGCTTTCATCGAAGTCAGGGATGAGATGAAGTGATGGGGAATGGTTTCGAGCCGTGAAAGATGGTGACTCTGCTGTATGGACACGGTTTTCCATGCAGCAAAGTGTTATGGATATTGATCTTTTTCCAGTAGGGAGGTGTTCTGCTCTCAGCATTTTGAAAGCGAACACTGGCTTAGTGCAGTAGAAGGTAGCTTGCAAGCAGGAAGATCGACATAGGTGAGGAGCTCGCCTAAATTATCCCGCGGTTCCGTGAAGAATGGGAGGAAGTTGCCGCATGCTGTTGCGATTCTCCAGAGTTTCGGTTTATTTATCTTCACAAAGCAGTAAGCTTTAGTGCGAAAGCTGGCTGCTGAATGTGCGACTGCGTTCTTGATTGTGCATGTGGACTGCACTCATTTTGCTCATCAACGTCTTGCTTTGTGATAGCGTGCTAATATCCTTTGCACGATGGCTTTGTCTTGTGGGACTGATATGAATGGCATAGATTCCGTCATGTTTTCTGGATATTTCAGTGTAGCATATTCTCTGGATAGTGTTTCCTTGCTTATGTATGTGCATGCAGTTGGACAGACTGGATATGCGATCAATGAATGCTACCATAGCGAAATTGGGTGGATATTAAGTACTCGTAGAATGCCATCCTGTCGATTGTTGCAATTAAGCAATAAAGTCTGAGTAGGCAGTAAAATCGCTGACTCAATTGCATCATTCATATCGCTCTAACGATCTGCACATCAACTCGAATAGCCCAGGATATCGCTGGTATTTGTCTCACAGCTGCGTTGCACTGAAATAGCTGCAATTTGCTGTGGGAGGCCATAACTGAAGTGTTCTCGACAGAACGAAACGCGATCGCTAAATACGATGAGAATCTGATGCCGAAGCATCGTAATAAACGCTCCTTCTTCTTGGATTCCTTGGTATCATTTTGCAACAGGTAAGCACCAATCTATTTAGCGAATGTTTCCTTAGTTAAAGCTTTTTCTGGCACCATCGACCATCCACCGTCTGTATTTAATTGCTTATATTTGTAGAATGAAGTTGATATTAATAAGATCATGAGAAGTTGATGCAAGATATATGATAAATGCAATTAACTCTCTTAAAAATAGACAAAGAGTTATTTACCGCGTTTTTATGGATTTGTCGTCGAATATGCTCGATGAGTTTATCGGTGTGATAATCTATTTTTGTTTCCATCAACTTTTTGCCCATTCCGAAGTCACGAAAAACTCGCAATGCAAATCTTCGTTGATGCATCCATTTCTCATTCTGGCTGAGGATAATGCCATCGCCATCAGGTTGATGATGCGTAAAAATTCCATAGAGATATGACATCGGGCGACCCGCAAATATATCACCTAAATAAATGCTTGCCCAAAATGATTCTGAACCAGAATGCGATGGGGATGGACCCTCCCGCCAAAAATATTTTTCATAGATGGAAAGCAGAAAATATTTCTGGTACGCGCTGAAAAAGTCGTTTGCCAATGCAGCATTAGTGCTCAGCGTTGATCAGTTCGAATGCTCTAAAAACAACATTGATCAATGTTTTAGAAAGTCAGCGAAAGCGAACGCATTTCAGCAAATAAAACGTTTTTTTCTAATTCCATTACCGGTGAAATTCACATGACGAAAAATTATTTTTAGCTTTACCTACTCATTCTTTGAGTCAGACACTTCATTCAGTAGAAAAAAAGAAAAAGAGGGGATAGCACACTTTAATGCGAAGGAAGGAGTGGTAGGCAGGTGTTGGCTTATTACGGGCGAGAGGGTTTAAAGGAAAGGACGACGCAACGCAAGATTTCCCAGTTTCGATCTAATACTGTGGTAGATTACAGAAATGAATTGAAACTGCGGCAAAAGCATTGATGATGCTTTTCCTTGCATTTAGAACCGCTCACAAGTGATCGATGGCGAATCGTTTTTGGGTCGTTCTGGATCTTGCATAAAGCAAATCGATTGTGGCTCGCATCAAATGTTTGCAAAAAAAACTGGACTTATGACATCCGCAGAAGATTTGGTACCTCAAAAGGAAGATGTAAGATCGGAAGCATTGATGATTGATAGCCTTTCTCTAACTCAAGTAACCTATCAAAATTAATCACTATTGCATCCGTCGTTTATGAGTTGGAAGTACCAAATAGGACAAACGAATACGTGCATATATATGATCGGAGAAAGGAAAAGAAAGGACGCGAAAAAGAAGAAATTCCCATTTACTGTTCTGTCATTAGAGAACATAGAAGAGGGTTGCTGCAAAGACTGTCTGCAACTATTTGCAACTGAAGAAACTGATAACGGTGTTTGTGGTGAACTAATGTTCTTATGAGTGATGACCTTGTTTGATTAGCGCTTCCTTGAACGCATCGAATTCAGCGAGAACAATTATCGGCTTTGGGAGCCACACAGTGAATATACCACCGTACTTCCGCTTCCATTGCAACATCGTGCGATGTGGATACGCCAGGTCTATCTGAAGTTATCCTTGCTCACGAACAAGGTTCATCAACTTTCAATTCTTGCTTCATATTGTTGATTAATTGCTGTGGTCAACGGGTGAAAGAGCTGCTTGGTTATCCGATTTAAAGATTCGGGATCAACTTGCCGGAATAATATTTATTACTATGTGATATGCCATTGGATTTTACCATCTTTTTGCTTTCTTACGTTCGGTACTGTAATTGTTTTGCTTCTGCACCATTCCCGTCCACTGTTTTCTCATACACTTGTTTTTTATATGTTACATATGTGTTACACGCGAAGGATATATATATATATATATATATATATACATATATATATATATATATATATATACCCTTTGTAACATGCACAAACAAGTTAACCACTCATAAAGACGCTCCCATGTTCCAGAATTCTTTTCCTTTTCGAGGATTCGAAATCTACATATCGCTCACAGATATACTTCGCTCTTTTTCGTTTCACAGCAAACTTAATTACTGCAAAGCCAATTTGCCTCAGTTTTAATTTTCAGTTGATTTCACAAGAGCGGAACTTTGCACAATAATGCTTTGCGGATAGCATCAAAATGGCGGCCAAGAAAGCAAGTGAAAAGGAAATCATCCGACAATGCTCAATTGGACGATATACGGCGCCATATTTCCAGTTGCCCTTACTTCTCCATGATCGGCAATTGTTTTGGTCGCGATGAAAAAAAAATGGGAATGTGCACTATAAAGAATCCCCTGTGTGGTCTTATCTCCTCACAAGTGGAGGACGATGAGAGGAATGGTAGCTGATAGTATCACAAAGAAATTTTAAATGCCCTTCGCTGAACTTGGAGATACTCCCATATATTATTGCTGCTAACAAAAGCAACTCTTCAATTCATTGTTCCTCATATAAATATCACATCTCGCACAATAATATTTTACTTCATCAAACCTGATGAAAATTCCCAATGAGAGGCAGTGGTCTCGGACCGGGTGGATAGCCTCGTCGTCTTAGAAACATTTGTTGGATAATATAGCACGCGATAAGGGTAACCACCGTGAAAAAAATCGTCCCCCAAGAAAGCATTTTCGTGAAGCCTGGAATATTTCTAAAGTATATATTTTCGAGTTATGGCAAGGAAAGTTGAGCATGCGTTTTGAGGATATCTGCTGCCTATGAAATCGGCATTCTGGAACTGTGTAATCCTCGTCGCAAGCAACCAAACTCCAATTTCGAGTCCCAATGAAAGGGCACTGATTACCAACTCTAAATCCCACCTTCGAATGAGTTCATTTGCACAAGTGATTTGGCTTCAACCGATTGTAAAGCCCATTTTAATATCCCGCTAACAATATGATAACAAATTTCTGGCTTCGTGTTATTCAGCGATAGAAATGAACTTAGAAGCATAGGAAGGCCATTAGAAATATAACTCAAGTTCATTAGTGACCTTCACTCAGTATTATAAATAGTTGAAAAAGTAATTTGTAATAGTAACTCTTCTTATAACACAGATTTTCAGAAGTGCATAAAAAGTTTTCAAGCAACATGACGTTGGCTTCGGTCACAAAGTAGTTAGGAAACATATTGCAAAGATGAGATATCATTTAGGGCAATTCTAGAATAGTAAAATTGCAATTGGGATTGAGGCGTTGCTTAGAAGACAGAGAACTGAAAGCAGAGACTTTCCTCACTCACATATTCACTGAAAGAATCACTCAGAAATACCGAAGCATTTTCCGCGCACATATGTGAAGGACTGTCATTCGGAAAATGAGCGCATTTAGCCAACAGCGTGTCCTCTATTACTTCTTTATTCTGGTTCAATCTGCTTGGTAAGTTTTTTTATTCGATTAGGCAATCGACGTTTGACTTTCAATGATAGACATTCAGGAATACACGACTGGCCACTTAGTGCTTCAATTCTGAATAGATATTTACAAAAAATACCAATAACAAAAAAAACTGCGATGTCTCTTCCTTGAAAACAGTAATTATCGACTGTAATTCCACTGCTATGTAGAAAATGTGAAAGCAAAGACGGTTAGAAGGTTTGAAGGAGAGGTAAAAGAGGAATGATGGAGAGGACAGCGTGAGAGGAGAGTGAAGGAATCAAAAGCACAATATTAAGTTCTCATTTACAATCTTGCCTAGAAGCTTCAAGTTTTGTCATTTCCTTCGATTGCTGCGATGAATGATGCCATTGGAAACTCTCATTTCTATTCATTCCGAAGTAGACGGTATGCAAACATTTGCTGCTTTACTTATTTCCATTCGGTGATGGCCCATTCTACCTTGCCTATAGACAATTCGAACTGCTTGAACTTTTCAACTGTTTTCATCTGCACAATTTCTCAACAGTTAGTAGGGAAATGGTTATATGCCTCCACTGAATTTCGTTGGCAGTTAAAGCAACTCAAAAGAAAAGATTTCTGTTGGAAACTGTTCCACAGATGCAATCTTTGATTTGCTTCGCTGTAATTTAATGATGGCTATCAGACGCCAAACGAGTTCAGTATTTACGACGTTTATTTTTGAAAGTGGAATAATGAACAAAACGATTGAAAATTTCTCAGCATTTAATTATTTTCTGCAGAGATCCGCTCGGTTCTAATGTATAAACGGTTATATCCGTATCGAAAATATTTATGTACATAAACAATCCATAGCGCTGTTTTACAACACCACCGAGATCACATCAGATGAGCCCCCCAAAACGATCGTTGAATTCCTTTTTAACATCGTCATCCATTTTCGCATATACACTCTGAATCATTTCCCATCGTTCGCCATCTCTCAACTCCGGATTGGTTAGCACTGCTGATACCTGTAATATTTCTGCTTTAAATCAAGCCTTCTAATGCTCGATCAACTCGCTTTTGGTATGTTCTTGAAGGATAGATTTATAGAAGTTTTCGTTCTTTATCTCTCTTAATGATGAATATCTCTTTTTCTAGCCCATTCGTTCCCTTCTCGTCATCCAGCAAAGTCTGACGTTTATGGAACGGCTGACCTCTTGGAAAATTCTCTGAAAACCGATCAAAATAACGAAACTGCTTCTCATTAGCGGTCAAAGGAACAATTTTACACCCGTTAAGAGCTTGTCAGTTCTCCAGGACAGGAAACCTCATCCCTCTAGAATTTCGTACATAAAAGTGCGATTAAGCAGAAAACTTTCATACGTTACTGAGATTGAGAAAATCGAGAAAAGTTATTGAACGATTATCATGTAAGAGTAATGCAAATTTGCCCTAAGGTGTTTGTGGGTTTGAGCATCAGTGAAGCTAACGGAAGACAAAAAAGAGTTCTTGAAAGAACTTACAGCATTATGATCATGTCCATTCTCTATCGCTGTAGAAGTTGAATGTCACACTTTCAAAAGAGTGCAACGATACCGAGAAAGAATAAGAACTCATTCGGTTCTCAAAAAAAACACCGCTGTCCGGCAGTTATTTTAAAGTTTTCAGGCTATCTGAAGTGTTTTCCATCAATCCAAACAATGTATTTTTTTATACCTTAGCAAAGGATCTTTGTGCCTTCTGAGACATTGTTGCCACCAACGCATGAACTTTAGCTCTTTTATCCTTCTCTTCGGTGTCTTTCTTCCGTCGAAATTCCTCATAGATTTGCTGCAAAAATATCGGCAAAGTAATGTTGAAAGACTCAAAATTGCAAAATAAATATTGTAATTGAGTGAATTATAGTGCTGCAATTGAGCGAATATTCAGAGGGGATTACAGAGGAAAATAGACCAATTCTAGCATACACCGATTTCACGGCTTACAATTACAGTTACCAACAAACCTGCAGGAACGTTTTCATTGAACGGACATTCATGAGCGAATCCAAACAAATTCTTGCGTATTTCGATAACCAATCAGCTCTTCCTAACATTGAGTCTACATTCCAGGAGCACATAATCCTGCATTTCTCAATTTGAACCTATCGGAATCCATTAATTAGAACTCAAATCACTGAAGTGTGTGAGATGGGAGAAGACGAGAGGATAGGGAGAGAGAGGGAAGATGAAAGGAGAAGGGAGGGGGCGAGGGAGCCATCAATTCGCATCATTTGTTCAAAATCGGACGATGAAAATTTTCTTCAAAAGGGAATGGAACAGAGCGAAACAGGTTGCTAGGGTATTTCATATGGCAAGAGCCTTCACACTTCGTATCACTGAGCCAAACTTCCGCTCAAATATGCAAAGACAGCGGCAGATTGTCCAATAATGCAACTCATATATGAAGGGGAATTGCTTCACAGTCCTGAAATTTAAAAAAATGCGCTGTTGTGATTGCATTCGGCCATTGGATAGATAAATTTGACTCTCAAACTTTTTAGTGGTCTAAGCTCAGATACGTCGAGTGAAATTAGACAGCTCGCAGCGAAATCAGCAGCGAGAGGCACCTCTAACCCACAGATTATGTGTTCATAATCGAAGTTTGCGGCTTAGTGCCTCGCAGGTTGAAGCTGTCGGACGCACACACAGACAGATTGTATATAGACGTCTTTTTGCGAAAATGTGTTTTCTCAAAGACTCTTGTGCATGGGAAGGCAATGAGAAATACATGCAAACAAGCTGTCTTCGGATTCTTGAAATCTTTCCGCTTTTCCGGCACTCAACCATTGTGAATGAAATGCAAACGTCAATAGCTGGAAAGTTGCTGTTGATGAACTTATTGACTTGCTTTGATAGTCTTAATGAGAGTGTTGCTGGAATATCTCAGAATAAACACTCCCGAATTAGCATTTAATCATCGACATAACCTCAGTCAAATTGCAAACTGACCTGCTTCTTCACATCCAACTTCGACATTAACGCGTCCAGCTTGTTTTGCTTCTGTTGAAATGTTTCGTTTCTGTTGGAAACAATATTGAAAAACTATAAGCGAAGAGCTTTAGACGAATGGACTGCATTGCGAAATGAAGCAGATAACGAGGTACTTACTGGATATTGATGTGCAATTGCAGTTTTCACTTTGTTTTGCAATTGCAATTTAGCGATTTTTGGCAAAGAGTTCAATTTGGAAAAAATTTGGAAAATTTGCAATCGCTATTGCAAGAAATCACGGGGATTTTTCTGGGCAGTGATTCCGTTGGAGAATTCATCAAAAATACAGCTCAAAGCGATGCACACTCGGGCGCAAATGAAAAACTGGAAAACAGCGTGGGTTCTGCTCGGGAGAAGCAAGAGAAAATTGAAACAGCAAGCTGCAAATTGAATCAGGATCTATCATTGCGGAAACAAGTGGTGTTATAATTCTAAGGGTTTTTTTTTTTCATGTTTTCTTTAAGACACTGAATGAATAAGCAAAAGAAGTCGAGAAAAGCGAACATGACATAATTTATTACAAGTAAATCGGAAATTTAAATGCTTTCGTTATCGGGAGCTATCCAACATTATCGGCACTATGTCATGAATATGGAATAAGACTGAATAACATTCGACTTTTAACCTCTCGTTGTGTTTCTTCTGTTGTACCCAACAAGAAAGGTGGCAATCCAGGTTGTTGCCGTTGCTGTGGTTTTTGTTGCCACTGCATTCTAGGCTCTAGTCGTTGTTGGATGTCGTTGCCTGTGATTTCTGAGACCATACCGACGTATCGACTTTCGGAAGGGAACGTCGTTGGCCAATTAGATTGTTGCGAAGGTGAGGTGATGTCGATCGATGAGCTAATACCAGAACTGCGCTCGACGATACCATCTGTTAAGCCACGATCCGAAACGATGTTTGGAATGAACTGGCGCGATTGAGGTGGTAGTACGTTCATCTGCAAATTTCTTATCAATGCAAATTTGCGAGTTTGGCAACCAGCCAATCTCTCGTAGTGAATTTAAGTTCACGTCTGTCATTTCGATGTTTTTCAAAAGAATTTGTGCCAAAAAACAGAAACGAACGAATCGTTAGTTTCTAGCACTATTTATGTGAGTGCAACTGCACTATGCGTTACAAATATATTTTCAAGAATTCCCATTTTGCACATGCAGCTTTACATTTATGTTGTTTACTAGTTTGGGGAAGTAATTGGAATGAAGCATGAGACGAGTTGCGTTCCTCATTCGACAGAAAATAGTGGCTCAAACGTAGCAGAAGTTTCTAACGAGGTGCGATTCTGTAAGACAATATTCCGGTGGAATAATTGCTTGCAGTGATGATCTAAAGGATAACGAAGAGGAGTAAATCATAAAGTACTTGTTTCCTATTTCGTTCACTTACATTCAGAATTTATCAGTGATGAAGTTAAGAGAAGAGAGAAACCTGATTGCTCGCAAAATTTGGAGCGATATTTTGGCTGATGCTATCCGAATAGCGTCTTACGTCAAAAAAAGTTTGTGGTATGATAGGTAGGTTGTAGGAAAGTTGATTGCCGATCGGATGAGACCAAGTTGATGGTTGAAACGATAGCTGAGCAGTCACCAAATAAGTCATAATCATGATCGCACAGTAAATGTATGCGATCATTGTTGTATCTGCTATAAGCGATCGATTAGCAATAGATATTCGCTGATTTCTGAGTTCACATGGAGAATAAGCAACGCATAAAATGAGGCGAATTCATTGGGAAGAACTACGAAAGTAGCCAGTGACAGAAATGCGAAGCGAATATCATGAATTTCCGAAACCCTCTGCTTTGACTCGTTGCAGATTTATCTCTGCAAAATTGTCTTCAAGTTGCTACATCATTCTCCTGATTCTTCCTTAAAGAAAAATCATTTCTCATAACACCTCGAAAGATTGTAGCAAATACTTAGCTAAGGGACTGAGAAAAATACATGTGAGTGAAGAATGAACCAGTGAACGATGAGCATAAAACGAGGTAAGTAAAAAGTAATATGTAAACTTCGTATGCACCGATTGAGCATTCGCTCATGCTAAACAACGCGTAAAGCCCACCTGAACGCTGCTCTTGTGAACAGAGATACCGCGTTAAAAGATGCTTATGAGCTTTTGACCACAAGCAAGTTCTATTCTGACCAGTCTTATCACTTAACGAGTAGCGAATGTGCATGATCTCTCCAAATTGAAGGAGGAGTTTTCATTGAGAGAGAGACTCATTTCGTGAGTTCGGATAGGAGCAGTTTGAATACGAAACTTGTTTCGCGTTAACGCATAGAGTTGGAAATTTGGTTCAGACCTGAGGCTGTTGATGAACAAAGATCTATACCGATATCTTACAAATGCAAAAAGCGAGAGGGGGTAGCATATAAATCAATATTTTTTATCTCTGCATTGTTAACTTTTTTTGCATTTATCACTTCTAATCAGTATCAATGCATCTTTTTACGCTCATTGGAAAAATAAACTCTACTTTCCGCACACGATGAGCACTTTTAACTTTGTGGAGCTTTTTTTGAAACTTCTTTATAGAAACCATCTAAAATGTCGCCTCTACCGAAGCCTATGGACGGCGGCCGACGCGGAAATATTGGGCAACGTAATGAGCGCAATGACCGCACAATGAATTGCAACAACAATTTCGCGATCGCAACTGCATCGTACTTAAATGGAATGTTGGGAGTCGCTATCAGCCTGCGAAAAAAAACGGGTCACTAATCCACCGCTATGCTCTGATAAACTCGATCCGTTGAGCCAATGTTACGTGATTTCAAACAAAAAATTCGAAAATCCATCGAGTTTCACTGATTGATATAAAGGATAATGCATATACAAAGCAAGTTTCATTTGAGTTTTGCAGTGCAGCTATTGAAAAAAGGCATGTTATGCGCATTTTAATGTTTATTTCCACGGTAGGTTGTTAAAATAGCAAATAATTTGAATATATAAACAACATTGCATATCCAAGAAAAGTCGATTGAAGTCGCTTTTGGTAGTTACTACCAAAAAATTTATGAATTGAGACATCACTATAGAACAAAGAATTTCTGAAGGAACTTATTTCAATGAAAGTTTTTTTTGTTCAATTTGAGTAGAAATGTTGTGGATGAGCACACAGATGCACAAACAGAAAGGCAAATAATGCATTTCGCATTAATGTTACAAAATTGCATAAATTCAGTGACGTCTGTCGGTTACGTGACATTGTCATCAGTGACAATAAAACACTTTTTTGAATGTCATTCGGATCGGAGGGGACAATGAGGTCATATTCGCATTGTCGCGTTGAAAAATTGTCATTCATGGGTCCTTTATTAGCTTTGTAACGCTTCACTGCTCTCCCACCACCGCAATGCCATATTTTTCTATTGCATTATTGAGGGTTTTCACGAACATGATCAATGAGGATGTATGGCCAGAGTTCAAAGCCGCACAACGGCAATTCTTTATCACATACCTTAGCGCATCACTTCAATTGCTGTTGGCTTGAACAAAAGATGTAAAAGAGATTTGCTAAGCAAACTTATAGGTACTATATCATGAGAACACATCTATCAGAGCGTAAAGTTGCCACTGTAGACAGCAACACCTCACCAAAGGAGCTCTATACAGACTCCCTGATAGTGGAGATTCGCCAAAAATAACAAGTTTGAAAAAGAATGCAACTTTTCGGTCGTCCGAAGCTTGTGGATTTTGGCGCTTTGCCCATTTCATCAGTGTTCCTGCGACTTAGTTGTTGCTATCGTTGCGATGTCAATTCTCAGTCGTTACTTAATTGAAGCATGCTTTCACTCGTGGCTTTTCGGTTTCGACGAACCATGCAGTCGGTCACTGTGTGCAGAAATCCTTTCTGGTAAGAGGCTCACTCAAACGAACATTGCTGCTTATTACTTTTCTGCACTGATATCGAGGATCGGTTAAACTTTCCACCATGTTTTACCACTCTTTATGCTTTATCATTGCTTTATCATCCACATATTCAATTCAACCTTATACCTCACCATTCATTTCCGTTCTGTAACGTGGCCCACCAAAATCAGAATACATCTTTCTCCTTGTGGAGAAATATGCAAAAGAATTGTTGTTTTGGAATTATGTAAGCTTGCATTATAATCAACGAGAAAATGTTCGCAAAATAATTCAAAACTGACGACCACCCAGCAGGTTTTGCTTTAGCACAACTCTCACTTGATCCGCTTTACCGAAGCATTAATCCGTAACTGAAACTCGACTATAACAGTCAAAAAAACATTATTTCCCTTCACGAGTGGGAAATTATATGAGATTCATAACAACTCGCTTTCATTCAATCGAAATTTTAATCTCTCTTCAATCGGATTTCTATCAAATTCGAGTTTTCGTTTCAGTCGCTTTCAGTGTGAATTTCAATTTTCATTCACAACACACCCAACAATTATAGAATAGTTGGCGGAAACGATAAATTTCTGCTGTAAACGACGCTTCATACAAGTGAATCTCTCTGTTAATATGTCAGAGCGAGAGGTGATTCGCCGAAGTGTTTAGGCGGGTTTGAGTAGCTCGAAGTGTGTGGTGGTCCTCATAAAAAAGCCAAGGGATATGCGGCATCCCGATATCTCCATCGCGAATACAGCAATACTTCAGCATGGACATATTGCAGAGAAAAACTGAAATTCTTAGGAATCGATCCTCTTCTGCGAAATTCTTTTGAAGCTGAAGTGAGCAACTGCAAGCATAGAAGCTTTTGAAGAAGTAAGTTTACTGATTTCTATAGAAAACTGCCAAAATGGCAAACTGAGAGAGTGGAAAAGATGATAAGTTGTTCTCAATAAATTTTACTACATAAGTGATGCCTTTTAAATGATATCATTTGCAAGTATTAAGTAAAACATTCTGAGAACGACACACCACTTTATTTAACGCAGTAAAATATTTATTTAATGCACTCGCAATTTTTTTCCAAATTAGTCGCAACTCAGCCGGTGATATTGTGGCCAATAAAAATGTGTGAAATACTTTGAGATGAATCACACTTGTCAATCTCCAATATTTGCCAATGCTCCTTTAAATTCGCATCGCAATTTCGTTTGCGCTAATACCTAAGAAGGGCGCATCGCCAGTCGTTGCGTCACACCTCATTCATCCGATTTATGTGCCTCAAATATGCAAATGGATGGCTCTACGGCAGAAACAGGTTCGTTTCAATAAGCACCTGTGGAATTGAACCTGAAACTGGTGTCGTTCAGAAAGTTTGCATCGATTCCCCGATTCTTTATTCAGTGATTACGATTGCAGCACGCGAACCTTGCGAACGTTTAAGGCCTATGTAATGCACAGATTGTCCTATAAACGCAATGGACAAACAAATTCTGAACATTCTGAAGCGGACGAGTAACTTAATGCACTTATGTATTCAGTCACATTGTGCCTTCAATTATATACGGAAAAGGTCGAAGATCTGCCGAAATGCTCACGAAATCATTTCCATAGACTCAACTTTGGTTTCTTCAAGTACATCTTATCCACGCGACAAGCAAAATCGCCAATATTTCTCGCAGGCATCTCTGTATCTCGGTTGTTGCAGTATAAATATATTCTGGCAGTATGCTGCTGCAAATCCACGATATTGAATGCACAGTCGGGTGATTGCAGACGATTGCGAACGCCCTGTACTAGGGGCTCGAGTTGGTACCACTGGCTTCTCTGGTGGTGCCATATGACATCGTTCCGCGTACAGTGGACAAAATATCTCAAAAAGTGGATTAAATGCTTTTAATAAATAAATACTAGTACATGTAAAGAAGAATATTTACCAAAGCGCACAATAAATATGGAAAGTCCACCTCAAGAGAATCTCCGTTTCATTGCCCTATATTGTAAAATCAGCTGTGCAGCGTAAAGACTGGCCATCACCACCCACCGCGAAGTCAAAAAGCAACGATCTCTTCCCTCTCGAATCGGAACTTCCCTGTTCCAAGAGCTTCTATTCGAGGCTAAGTTAGGATACTCAGTCTAAATAAAGAATGTGATAGAAGTGAAAGTTGCTCGAGTACCTTTTAAGATCAACGATTCAAGGACAACCATTTTCAGCGCATCTCTGCTTGTAGATCGACTGTTGTTATAAAACGAAACCTTAGAGCAGAGCAGAGCAGTCAAACCTTAGAACGGGAGGCTTTTTGCATTTTTGTAAATTTGCTTTGCATGAGCCAGCTATGGCGATGTCCTCTCTATGTGCATATGTGTGTGTCTATCTGTCCGTCTGGGTATTTAAACTCTGCAGCCAATAAAGAAAAGGTGAGGATATTTGACAAACATAAAGCACATATCATGCTCAGTGATCCCTCTCCCCTACCTATTAGCTTGAGAGGGCCTAAATATCTTAAACCAGCCAAATTGTCACTTCTGCTAATCGGCCGCAGGAAAACGAATCTTTTCTGGGAGGCCGTTGATTCAGTACAATTATAGGGCCATCTCTGTTCTTGCTTATTTTATTTGTTGCTGTTCATTTGTGAAATCGGTTGATCGAATGAGATATGCAAAAGCGCATAGTGGACAATTGCTGTGGATAGCAATAGCCAACAATATTGACACAGAACAATGCAAAGGTCGTTCATTTTATAGCACAAACCTCAGATGAAATAGCTTTACTTTTGTGATTTTGGAAACAGTACTGTGTCTAAAATATTTTCGGTCAACGATGTCGTGAAATATTTTTTAAGAGTGCAGTTCTCATAAACTAATAAGATTCCGACCCCGACACAATGAAAAGGAGAGCGGAGAGGCAGGATAGAGGTATGGAGTAGAAAAGAGACAATACTGTCTCAGAAAGTAAGATGCATTTAATCTCAACGCATACAAACCTCCTTCACTTCGCATTAAAATAAAAAATTTCACACTAGTGCCTCATCCAGATTGATTGTGAGATCAGACAGGAAGATCATCTAACAGCAAACTTAAATGAGGGTTCGCGGCTATACAGACGCTGACGATCACTGATCGGTGGCCGTAAGGGGATCGTTGATCCCTCCACACCACTCCTTTCATCGGAATTATTTGTTCATTATACAGCAAGCCGATGAATGTTCGCGCATAGGATTGCGAGGCGGAGACGGTTGCAATTTGAGATGTGCATCACGGAGCATTAAATGAGGCGAGGCACTTGACGATTAGCTGCCCAGTTGGATACCTCATTGTCAATTTTCTTAACCTGCCTGGTTTTTTGACGGTTTGCCAGAACCTGTTCTCTTCCCATTACCGCACAAACTGTTTTCCTGAGATTGCAGAAAAAAGGGATGGGGTGTTTCATGCAGGATTATTTCCTAAATATTGCGAAGAAACATCTTTGCCTAAGCGATTCTTTCATGAGTGTTATGGCCAAAAAAAAAGAGTCGCATTCGTACCAAAATGCCAGCTATCTGCCACCTCGCAAGTAACTGGCGAAACGACCTATTACAACGAACCATTTTTAAATTATAATTAATACCTGCTGACTGTTGAAAGTCCGTTGCTAAATTCCTTTAAAAGAAAGACCATTAAAGACAATAGGGGGCAATAGGCTTCAGTTCGTCACTATTGCACAATTTGCAGTCAAGAATCCTTCCCAAGGAATAGAGGCTTTCATGCGCTTCTGCAGATCTCATCCGAAAAGTGGCTATGAGAATCCGTTCTACTTCTAATGCGTCACTGTTGAGAAAGATTTCTGCTTCCGGTATACAGATATTAATTGATGTATATCGTTCAGCAAGTTAGGTTACGAATCGGGAATTAACACATTCGCTTTCTCACATATTACATTCCATATCTATCCCATTTTATTCGATTCAATTTCTCTGCCATTTTGCTCCTTTACGATTTTTCCCTTAGTTTGCTAAGCGCTGTCTCTTTCACTCCATATTCTAACTAGTAGGTATCATTTACTACTCACGACAGCTTTCTGACCGAATCGAAGAGGATCCGGACAAACATATAAATAGCGCTGCTTGTACTCTCGGCAGAACTGCGTGTAATCTCGATGTTGTCTCAGTTCAGATTTTCCTGCCGTCGTTGGTCGCCTGAATGGAAGATATTTTGAAAACAATTGCAAATATAAATTACATGGCAGCATCATTAAGTATCAACTCATTTCAGCACACATCTAAGGCCCCAGCATTGGCAATAAGAAGTAACGCAACAGTATGATGTAAAAGAAAGTGATTGGAATAAAAGTAAACATTTCGAGGTAACATCTGTCGAAACGGTGCAATGGATATTATGAGAGTCGTTTCAAAAAGTTCAATGTCGATGTAGCAAGAAGAGTTATTAGTAATTCAAAGAGGTTGTGGTATAATTGATGTCCCATCAATCTAATCTAGGCCAACAGGTTTCGACAAACGGCAGTACGTTGTCGATGTTCCCTTCACAAATTTTACTTCATATTCAAAGAACGTGTTTCCTCAGATAGGAGTGATGCAGCTAAAACAAGGCGACAGAAATGATAAACAGTGATCACAATGCGAAGGCTTGCGAACCCAAGCAGTGCTTCTTGTCACTTCGGCAAGGTTTCCTTGTGTAAGCTTTGTTTCGCTTCCGTTGAAGCGTCCCGCTTTAAACCACCCATAGGCTTTTTCCGCAAAAACGTGAAACCGGTGAATATCATCACAACGTATTGAGCTTGCACAATGCTACATCTGGTTGACTGGACGAATTATCAGCATAGAGCTCAATACAACTTCGTTCGTCTTCTATTTTATTTGTCTTGTTCATGCACACATGTTGGTTTTTATGAACAAACCCTTGTGTGCATTATTCCCATAAGTTAATAAACGCTTTCTCTCTGTTTATCCCTCCCTCTTCCCGTTCTTTTGTCTCTCCCTCTCTCTTTTTCTCAGAATGTTCTCAATATTCCTATATAGCCAACAGTGACGTTTTATTAAATACATCATCTGTGAAACTTTGTAAATTCTGGAAACCAATTGCAATAAAATTTGACATCCACCGAAAGAACGTCTCTTTCGATAACTTAGCGGTGCTAGTTACAAATCATTGGTGTGAATTGAAGCTTACGGGGCGACAGTCGGTTGGTCTGGTTCATTTTCCGGAATATCGAAGCAGACATTCTCATATGCATGACAAAATTCGAGTGACGATTCCTTCACTTTGTATGTAGAAGTAAGCGCACATTCATACATGAATTCTTCACGCAGTTCTTTGCATGCGGCCTGCAAACAACTCACTTTTCCACATAATGTACTGTGTGCACTCGAATCACGTCCAATTGCTTCTTTTGCGTCTTTACTTAGTTACATTTTGAGATTCATTCATTCATAATGGAAACTAATTATCGTAAAAACGCAATATAAATATGAATGCTTCTAATCGAATGAATTACCCTTCTGTAGTGAGGGCACTGCTGCAAGGACTGCGTTCGAGGAATTAGATGTTCTGGGAACGCCTAAGTGATGTGAACGAGTTACAACGAGGAGGCAAAACTGGCATTGCCCTACACATTCCTCCAACAAAAAAAAAATTCGGATTTCATTCCTGCGGGTCACAAATTACCCTTCGCTATCGACGCCCATATCACTCAACTCATAGTGGCGCTTGCAATTAATCAGTTGCATATACGCTTGGTGTAGGCATCCTTTAAGTCCTCACCACGTCCGGTTGGAGCTTCTCTTCTTTTAACTAGACTCGATCGCTGCTCACAAGCCTCCTTACCAGTGAGGAAAGGAGGATGACAAGCGAGCAACTAACTCATTTCCGAGAAGAAGACGATCAAATAATTTAATGATGCAGAAAATTTCTGCTCGTAATACTGTAACTATTGCAAATCACGAGATCAGTACTTAAATCGAGATGACGTCATCGCCAAGCTGGCCTGTAATTTGGCCGAGGAGTAAAGGGGTCTTTTTGTTGTTATTGAATGTAAACAACTCATCATGTACTATGGCAAAAGTGCACAATCTAAATAACAGCATCCTTCGTACATTGTTCCCCTCGAAAGATTTTCAACAATTTAATGGCTGATTTTCTCTAAAAAAAAAGTTCTTTGAGGAGGTGGATCAGCGCAGCGAACAACCAACCGGCTCCTTAATTGCAACTTTGTCGTTGAGCAACCATTTATCTCAGCATTATTCAAAAAAAGAGTAAAAAAACGAAGCGAAAAGCGCAAATTTTTCGTTCGACAGGTGATCGTTACATCGTGAAATTGCGCTGCGACAGATATCATTACAAGTTTGAATACGTCAGCTCGGATTCGTTAGGTCAGCTTGCTGATGTGGATCGTTGCGTTTCACTTAACTGGTGAAGCGGTTTCGTAGCTTTTTTAGAGTGGTAAAAGGAACAGAACATTGCAGTCTAATTTGATTGATTCGACTACTTTTATACATTTTTTTATCCCATCCTAAAATTTTATAACTGCTAACGCGAGAGGTAATATAGCACAGAATGTCTCCCATTCTATACCGTTCACTCTCGCATCATCTGACTTTCCAGTTTATATTTCCTGACAGACAGACACAGACGACACGCCTGGATACGGAGTTGTCTTATTATCTTTAACAACTGCAAACATAGGAAAGCGCATAGAAGGGTTTTCAAGGTGGAAAAACCCTCGCAAGGTTCGTTGAAAACGCAAACTTCTATGCTGCAGACCACCGCTCCTTTTCTTTGCTGATCAGGGCGGAAAATGCTCCCCGCCTGCTCAGGTGCCATGATCAGGGCGGAAAATAACCGCATGAAGAGAAGGGCTGAAAACGGGATCTAAAATTGCAATACACGCGAGCAATTTATCGTGCATGCATTTGCTCTTGTATCGATATAGCATAGAATGAAGTCAGTATTGTAAGCCGTCGGCATCGTCTTGAACTCGCGTTATTTCCTGCTGCAGATTGCCTCTCCCTTAGCTCGCTTTCCATTCTTCTGCATCCATCTGCACACCTTATCTGTTTTGCGCTTCGAGCTGCAAATAAAAAATGTCACCTTGTCGGCAGCAGTTTGTTGGTGTGACTGTCCACTAGTGAATTGGTTTCTAGATTCGGAGCGAATGTGTCTTGTTCGAGGTGCATGTGCTGAGTTGCTTCGCAGGATGCAATGTAGCAGACTCGAATTCTTTTCGCAAAGCGTCTTCATCGTATCATTGTTTTCTCCGTAGACTGAAAACGAGAAGAATGCCGTGATTGTGCTTAAAATATAAGCCCACTCATACGCTCCCATAACCTGCAAAAACAATAATTTGTAGCAGTAACACTCACTCATGCAATAAATAGCGTTATTGCAGATGTTGCACGTGAGCAACAAATTTATTACTTTTTGTTATTCACCACGTGGAGCATATTCGACATATTACTTTACAAATAACGAAATAAATTTCTTTGCTGAACGTGACGTTCCTCATTGGAGTTAAATTAGCGATTGCTACGGAGTTAAGAACATTGTTCATACGAAAGCATTTGTTCGCATAAATCGTGCTTCGCTTTTAAGGCTAGTTGCGAAGAAGGGCAAAGACGTTTGTTCTCTTCATACTCACCCTCGTTCTACCTCCCTCCCTCAATTCCTTCCCCCCCCCCCCCCCCCACCCGTCCTTTTCTCCTATTCAACAAGGTCATTAAAAAAAGTATAGATATATGACGACTTTATCAAGGCGAAGTTTTTCTCATTTTTTAGGAATTTACTTCGTTAATGTCAACAATTGGAAGAATTGGGAGAGTGCTGGCAGGACACTTGCTTTTTGCATTTAGACC
The DNA here is from genome assembly GCA_022844705.1 of Toxascaris leonina. Classification (NCBI taxonomy): domain Eukaryota; kingdom Metazoa; phylum Nematoda; class Chromadorea; order Rhabditida; family Ascarididae; genus Toxascaris; species Toxascaris leonina. The sequence continues at coordinate 30,739 of JAARMF010000661.1, read as the reverse complement.
CGCTGAGAGACAGTGAAAAAGGGCCTGGTGACAGGATTCTCTGTGAAATTAAAAGGTTTCATAAATTTCCATTTCAGTAATACTTGGTGGAAAAAACTGCGCTAATGCTGTGTCAGCTGTATGCCACAACCGACCTGCTTGACACTCCACGTTTCAGCCAACTAAATAGCTCAGATATAGACGATAAGTGACTTGTAAACTAACTTATAAATTTTAACCTGCAAATTTTATGGCAACTTCAAATCTCAACGGAGATTGCAATGAGGTCATAAAGTTGGATTTCTCTGATGGAAACGCGCAAAGATGCGACATAGGCACACAGATACACACATGTGAATAAACACCTCGATGCTTATATATGTATCTGTTAATGACATCGTCAAACATTTGTGCATCATGTGCCAGTAGGGAATATAATATCGGCACTATGCCTTCTGAGAAAAGAGCAAAAAAGTGCGTTAAAAGTGGATAAGCTTGTATGAAGCGAAATGTGAAAAGGCGAAGAGTGGAATGACGGAAATATTTCATCGAATTCTGTCCCCCAGATTAACTATCAAATTTCCAACGCAACATGCGACATCGCATCCGCATTTCAGCGAAATCCAGTCGAATTCGGCCATTAGAATGGAGTCGAAGGCAATTTATATCAGTCACTGATGCACTTTATTAGAACACATCAAAGTTATTTGGGACAATATTAGAATAAGCGTAGTTGGCACCTGTCCAAATTCGATGAATTCGACTTATAATTTATGGATAAATGCACAAATTGCCATGCATGTCGCGTGTACTTTAAGGTTGTTCATTGATGTAACCTATTTCGTTTTGTTTGATGAAATTTATGCTGAAATGAGCGGTGCGAATTTCTTCAAAGAATGCAACAATTTGAAGGATTTGTCTTCATGAAATTTAAGGAAACACTTTAATATTCTTATTTGCTGCCACCATTTACGGTTTCAGCTCGATCGGTCCTTTTTGAATATCCGTAAAAATTAGTTTTTCCTAGGGAAAGTTCAGTTGTAAAACTGCATTCCAACATAACCAGTGACCACTTTTCATGAACAGAGGTTTCTGATTTAAGTGGATTGGAGGTGTGCAGGTTAGTAGCAGGGCACTGCCCTTCGAATCGTATTTTTTGATATGGACGAACGAGATCGCGGCTTATGAAATTTCAGATAAATCCATAGTGGAATAAGATGGTCGCAAACGTGTCTTCTTTAATGGCCGAACTAGTTGCCATCAAGTAAATGAAACAAATTTTGTAAACAACAAAACTCGTAAATAAAAAGACGTCGCATTATTGCACTTCAGGTGAGTAATTGCTTCAATAGGCAAATCTAATTATGAGGAATTCCCGGCTCCTATTGAACTTTAGTGTTCTGCATTTTATTTGTCAGTAAATTATCTGATAATTGTTTATTTGCTTTGTTTATTATTGACTTTTGAACGTTTAACGCAATAACCTCAGGATGGGATTGCATTAAGTAAGGAAGACGGTTGGGAGAATAAACACATTTGAATAGCAGCAAAGAAACTTCAGAGAATGAGGAAATCAATTCACGGAGGAAGTGGAAAGGAGCACTAAGCCGTGTATGGAACATTACCAGCAGTTTCCGAAGAATTATATTAGGAGGCGGTGCTGAGTGCCCAAACCGGATCAGCGATCAGCACTTCGATCTGCTTTGTTGCCGACAGTGACAGCTATGAGCAATTATTCATCTATGCATATGTATATACAGTTCTTTTTGTCATCTTTTTCCGTATAAATGCATGGTAAAGGCTACTCACTCATGTAGTAAAAAACAGCATTCCATAGGTAGTAAAAGCATCATGCAGGTAATTTTTGTTCATAGTTACATTTATTTTGTTCATAGCTACAACGCCAAACCTTTTAAGACTGAGAGACATTGACAAAAGATTAGGTCGAGGATTCAGCACGACCTTTTTAATCGGAATTCGTAACTGCCGGTCGGTGCTCGCAAACATCAAGCAACCTTGTTGGGTTGTGCGACCAAATCGTCGAATATGCATCCTGAGTTGCGATGAACAATAAACGAATAACATATACTGCAACTAATTAGCAAACTTTCTAACGCAAACTAAGCGCATTATTCGAATTGCTAATCGGAATGCAATCGCTTTAAGATTTAAATCTATTGCAAAGGTTTCATTCGACACCAATTAAAGAATTCCTTCTCAAAATTAAACCGGCCTTCTTCCTATGATCTCGATCACCACTAAATTACCACTCCGCACAAAAACTCTGCCTGCTTGTGAAAAATATCAGCTCCTATGCTTACCTCACTTCAACACTAGTATTGTTCTAATTAAAAGATCTTTATGGCACAGAGTATCAAATATACCCTTTACTTTCCGAACTCTTTGCAACGACGCTCAAAATATCCAGAGGGCACAGCTGAGCACTTCATAGCCTGATTGGGGTAAATGCTGCAACAAGGGATCCAGGCTTTTGTGAAAACTTACACGTCTTATATTTTTATGAATATAGAAAGACCATATAACGTCAGCGATAAAAGGAGATCGGATGGGGGAATATTCGCATGGGACTCATTATCCGGAAGAAATGGATCCAGCTGAATAGTTCACTTTATTTTCATTCTGTGAAGGAGAAAACTGTCAAAAAAGCCAGAATTCTCAGATTTTCCTCTTCGTAGTTTCTAAGTAAATGTCGATTGGCATGATATTTTTCAGGGAATAACCACCTAAGATTTACATCCAACTTCATCCAATTAACAATGAATATAGCAGTTTTAAAATAAAGGCAGAGAGAATAGCAGAGTTTCAGATTATCCACAAAAATAAACTGCATTTATATGTCGTTTATCTTTTTTCATTTTTGGTAATCTTCCGACCGAATATTAATGGGGATACAGGGCTTGGAATTTGAGAATCTACTGAGGGCGGTCATTAAAAAAAATTTTTTTTTAATTGAAGTGAATAATGCTCGGTTCATATCCGATGTCCTATCAAACTAAATTTCGAACGATTTCTAGGTTGATTGCAAATCTCATAGTCAACTTATTCAACTTCAGCAAATGCTCCACAAATAATTACTAACCGAAGAAAAAATGTCTACACAGTTTATTGTCGATGTGCTTTACATCAAGCACGAGCTCGATTTAGTTTGGCACATATTGCGTTTTAAGGCCAAATGCTGTGTCCACCAATCGAGGTAGTGATACCTAATTCTCTTTCATGAAGCAATATTTCATTTACTATTTGTTTCATAGTATGTATTATGATTGTTTGCTGTTACAAACCTTGGGATGCGCCGAATCAGATGTAGAAGTTTATACTGACGTTTCGGCTCATTAAGCCATAATCATAGCAACATCCCTCAAAGTTGGCTAATAAAAAATCAGAACAAGTAACGACTCTATGCAATTACATATCGTTCGCCTTATCATATTTAGCGTTACTTTCTGCTTCCAACGAATTCATTCAAATCTTCTTTTATGCATTTCCATTGTTTACTATTATTCACTTCCTTCATCATGTATACGCAATTTAGTTTTCATCGAAACTTTCAGATTTCTATCTATTTCGTAAGTAAAGAAACAAAGAACGCCAAACAATCAAATGAAAATTCTACGTAAACCCTCTCGTTAAAATATACACAATTCCTTCAAATGATGGTGAACTCTACAAGTGGCAGGATTTAGTGATTTTTATTAGAATATTTTAAGTGGTGCATATTTCATTGGTAAACTAGAATTGCACTCAATTTCGAATGTAATTACATCACATTCAATAGCACCTAAGAGCGTGAAGCATACCGTTTATCACCAGTGGACTTGAACATTCCCAGAAGTCGAGACGTGCTTAGTTCTTGTCAAACCAATGCGATCTCCACCCTTGCAGAGCATTTTATTCCCTCAAACATTCAAAAAAAACTCGCAAAAGTTGAAAAAACGTATTCGCAAGTAATTAGTCGAATTGAATAGCACTTTTTGTTCAATTATACCGATGATTTATTATAGAACTATTTATTACTTCATTTTAATAATTATCCAAATGAAATAACATCAATATTTGACTCGGAAATCTCAAAGAATAAGATCATCGTAGGCTGAGTTTCAAGCCAAATTATTAATGCGAAAATTTAAAAGTGGAGAATAAACGAATCTGAAGTCGTATGATGTTATTCCCAATGAGCACGAAGAAATGCATTTACTTCATTCACTGGGCGCTTTAGAAAAAAGGAATTTCAGCTTCCATTGTAATTCAGTAGCGACAAATTTCATTGAGGAATAAGTTTGATGGGAATGCAGAGGTTGCTATGATTATTGCTGTTCATAAATCAATTTCGTTATCTTTTAGCGGTTCGTTTGTTTCTTTTTTGTTTCGCCGAAGCGTTGCGACACAATTTCACTTTGATTACTCAGGAAAAATATTAATCTTCCGAATCGGTTCTTCATACAAATAATGACGCAAAAATATACAAAATCCATTTATTGAATATTGCTCAAATCCTTAATATCCATCAAAATCCTTACACTCTTCAGTTGAGACGATTATAGACAGATAAATCGTCAAATCATTCGAAAATTCATCGTCTTTATTGCTGAATTTGTTTATTGAATAGTGAGAAATAAATATCAAAGAAATTTTTAAATATCGCTAAGAAACAATATTCAAATTCGAGAGCTAATAGTGGAGTCCAGAATTGTGAAGTTATGGCAAAATTCGCGGCTTACATTTGAAGATGACAAGTTATTAACTGCCAGTATCGTTTTAGAGAGCATTTTATTTACTTCGTTTCATTCATATTCTATACAGCTTAGCGCCGAAATGGATCAATGCTGGTTTTTTTTTTTCAGCTTTAACTGGCTGCAATTATCACTGGATGCGACTGATGGTGAGCGCTTACACTTCAGGTGCTAAACAACCTCATTCATAGAGCAGCTGCTGTTATTGCCTTGTGCAATGCTATTCGGACCATTAAAGGGAATATAAGCTGTTTCAATAGACTCGATTGTCATCTTCTGCTTAAATAATATCTCCATCCATCTCGTGCTAAGATGTTCCTGGACACACTACCATCAGTGATTACAAGCTGTAGTGGTAGAAACGACATACCTTGCAACATCATCTATTTCCGATGTCGAAGTGCTTTTTTAAATTGTGCTGAACTTGTGCTTTCAGCACCCTCTTGGATGCGCCTGCCAACGTCATGCGAGAAGGAGGAAGGTGGATGAAACCGAAGGGAGGGTCAGCAGTTGTGAATTTGAAATTCGAGGATCCATTTATTTTTTCCGAGTTCGGGGGATAGTTTAATGATCGAGAGTGTATCTAGTGTATGCAACAGTTTTGAAGAAGGCAGCATCCCAAATCTTAGTTATTTGTTGTGTACGAGAATAGGGACAACAAAAATTTGCTGACAGGTGTAACTGAAGTATGCGGTCTTTCCACTTCACGTATATCTTCTCCTGATATACGCGCAATCTTTTGTTGCTTCTATCAGTGGGGACGAGCCTGTCTTCCCATCCCTCTTCATCCTTCGACCGCCTTCTTTCCTCCGCCCACTCCTTCATTCTTTCCCATGCCTCACCTTCCTTCTTTCAGTTTGCCCTCCTCCTCCCCCCCCTCGCCTTTTTGCTTGTGGTCGTGACAATCTCTAATGAGTTCATAGTACAACAAATGTGTGTGGGTGTGATGCATAGTGCATCTATACGAGATCACCAGTATAGCAGCACGGCTGACAACTTTTTCGATTGAGCTGCAGACATCCGTTGGATTGGCTTGATAGCCATTCAGAGCATTGCGCCATCTCTGCACAGCAAACTATGAAAGGGTCATTCGAATTAGCGTAGTTATGCACAACACTCATTTATTCGTCTCAAACTGATTTACGCAATCAAATGTAAATACGAAACATCATTGCTCAACAAAAGATGAAAAATTAGTAGCATTGAATAAAATTAATGTGGGTTTAATCGAAGAATGTGCTAATATCGCTTTTGCAATTGATTAACCTAGTGGATGTGAATGTGACTTGGCCGTTTGCGAGCAATCTATTAAGTGGCCAACTTTTGTTTCATAGAATGCTGTTCAACACCACCAACAGCAATTCGACCGATGAAAATCTCGAAACGCTAAAAATCACATGATGAATCATTGTCGTATAACCACTGAACTGCTAACGCACGTTTATCATAGCTGATCCACGAATTTTGGAATTTTTTGATGACCTTTCACCCCCGGAAATATTAAACGTTAGGTCAGTCTGACGGATTGAAGGGGATCATAACTCGGAGATTACAGGTTTTTGTGGGATCGGAGAGTTTCGAGAGAGTAAAGAATTAGATGTAGACGTTTATTTGCAGTTAGCCAATTTTAAATATTTCTGAGGCCAGCATAAGCGTCTTCATAATTCTCGAGTGAACAGCTCTGTACTTATTACTGCGGTATTATTGATGCTATGCGAACTAGGTAAGTGCAAAGATAACCACTAGGGTGAGGGGGAGGGGGAAGGAAGGGTGGACAGACGTTTGCAAAATTAGAAGGACTCGAAGAACAAGGAGCGGATTGCTACTTGCACTCCCCGGAATCGAAGAGCACTGTTGCTGTGTCACGACCGAATCTCATACTTTAGTGTCGAACATCACGACACCTCTCAGTTTATTTACTCACCAATCGTTTCGCTTTCTCTTTGGAATTAGTGATGGTAACCGAATGCGATTGATTGTGTTCGGTTGGTAATCGGCCGAAGATGTTTCTCAGAAAATTCTCAGATTCCTCCCCAAGGTCGGGAGCATTAATGTCCTCCGCTCATGAAAGTTTCGCCATCCCAATCTAAAACCCCCTTTCGCATAACCTCACCTTGTTTGGTGCCCCTTTTTATTACTGTATAACAAATAACATATTAGCCAATCTTTATACAATCAATTAACGAAATAAAAAGCTGCCAGCAAAATACCTAACAAAATATTGCGGCAGAAGATTATTGAGAGTTCGAGCACGAGCAACATTCGAATCTTCCTCTTAATAATCATGAACAGCGAAATTTCTCAGGCAATTTGTAGAGTATCAAATTCTGTCCCTCATGATATGTAAATTCCCCTGCGCACTACTTGATTTTTGTATATTCATTGATGAACGTTATACGGCAGCTTTTATATATCAGCAAGCGATTCATCAATAAAACCTGAATAACTGAAAATATCGCCCAAAAAATAAGACAATAACACTGCCAACTTCGCATCCTATCGAGCTAAAGTAGCGTTCCCTTCGAGCAATACTCAAGAGATGAGGACTTTGAAAGGCGATTCGCATTACAAATGAAGGGGAATATGAACGGTAAAATGAACTGCGAACTTGAGAACTCAGGTGAACAGCGATTTAAACCGTTGAAATTTGCCGTTTAAAACAAATATAAATCGCTGAAAAAGAGACATAAATCGAAATAAATCTACTCAAAATCGGGTCAGCTAGGCGCGAATATCGTTCAAACAATCCGCAAACTTTTAAGCTGACATTTTATTTATCTGATTGCAACGAGACGAGTCTTCAGCCACCTCATGGCAACGAGATTTGATGGCAGCAAATTTTTAATCATCTGAAGGAAAGGGGATAACCGCGGCGATTCACTATTCATAACAACAATCGCCTAATTAACATACTCAACCATAATTAACACTGATACGCAAGTATAACGATTAAAATAAAAGCGAAAGGGTGACAGGATAAAGAAATTGCGATTCATCCACATCAAACAATCAAATACGGCAGAAATGCAATTAGTACTCAACGCAACGTTGCTGCTTGCCAACATGATTCAACAAGCAGCGAAAACGCAAACGAACACTACGAGACTTGAGAGGTCAAAGGTCTTCAGCTACAACGCACAATGACTGACGTAACTGCAGTTATTCCTAAAAGTGCAAATCTCCTTAAAATCTCCAATGTTCACAAATTCTAAAACGAGCAACAAGACATCTATAACAAGCAAATGCCGAAATAATAGACAGATCAATTCATCCAGAAAATATGCGAAGAGCCACATGAACACAATTACCGACGCTATAATTCGGCATCAAATACGTTATGCATCGTGATAACACAGAATCCGAATGCACACATTCATTTCACAAGTAAATTTCCACTCAGAGTACAGTAAAATGTAAGTAAAAACACACTGAAAAAATTGGCAATATTCACTTCAGTCGAAACTCTACTGATCTCACGTTAACCAACAACCCGAAATTGCGCACTTTGCAGCTGCAATCAGAGTCCGAATTGTTACACTTCTGCTTTCAAGGTACGCCTTTCGTGAAATAAGAGTCGCAGCAAGCAAAACTGTGAACTCTTTGCGGTGTGTAATTCGCTTCCTCACGATTCGTTCTCGCCAGAGCAATCGTGGTTAGGTGCCTAGCGCAGATACCGGAGAGGTGAATTCATCAAGAAAGCCAATATGCAGTCTTCGCCGAACACTGTGTGAATTTCCGAATGGCGGAGAAAACGCAACGTCTCCAAACTCGCAAAAATAGTGACGGTGAGTAAGAAACGCCATCCCCCTCTCCTGTAAGGATCGTATTCCCAAATAAGAAAGTCTCATCCTTTCGTTCTAGAAAGCACGACCGTCAAAAAAAGGCAACAGTAACTATCTTGGCCGTTATTACAGTTGCGAAGGTCCCAACACGAGAAATACAGTAATCTCTCTTCGAACAAACGATATTTTACTTGGAAAGCTATTGGGGCAGGTTTTTTCAAATATTTGCCAAAACTGAGCACTCCGAAATCAACAAAACCATATAAGAAGTCCACATGAAAATACTCAAGAAGTCACCAACAAAGCGATGGTGGATCAATAAAAGGCGTTGTGGACGAGCAAGAATAGAGGAAGAGATAAGCAATGTCAATGGAGATTACGCGGATTCGAGTTTAATTTGTAAGTCCCCAAGATTAATTTATCGGAAGAATCCTACAGCTCCCCCTCACAAGAACATTCTCAACTTCATCTCCATTCTCTGAAAAAAAACTTTAAATAGCATCAAACTGAAAAACAATGGACATGCCAAATCGCAGATACACTATAGCGTTTTTCGAACATCGTGGAATTAACCCTTTTGTAAGACAATGGAAAAATGAGCGAAGGTCATTAACCATCAGTATATTCACTTCTTGAACAACATGAACAAAGTCAGCTAGGAGTTGACAGAGTGCCCTTTGTTGGAGCTTAAGAATTGTTAAGGGCATTGCAAATGCAAACGAAACGAGCAATGAAGATGATGAGCGATTAAGGACAAAGGAAGTTGAACATTTTGACAGCCGCGTCAACTAACCAATAACAAAACATTATATTAGCAGCGGCCTCATCTTTACATTTACTATTGAGAATAGATGCGAAAAACCAAAGATACGATCGAGGCGAATTTCAGAATAATTGCTTTCAGAAACGTCTTTCTCATATCCTCCCAATAAAAGCAATCACAAAGGCTGAAGACCTGAATTGGAATATCAGTTAAGGGGAAACTATTTAATTCCTAGCCTGTGGGAACTGTTCTAAGTATATTCACGATTGAATATCAATATGATTAAGCAAAACACCATAGTCGTCATTCAGTGAAAGAGACTATAAGAAGCTAAGCAAACCTTTTCATTTAGATTAAGCAATAAAATAGTCAAGTAGTTCTATTTAAATCATTTAGGGCAGCTACCCATCTTCATTCTCCTTCCTTAACTGGACGATTTATATGAACGGAAATATTTACCTTGCCCAACTCAGAAACAGCCACGACCTACAGATTAGTCATTTTGGACGCATTCCTTCTCATACGATTTGTACGAATATCTGTATCACTCCACGATCTACGTAGATATTTCTTGTTCGTTTTGCAGCGCTCTTCAGCACCAGCCGTCGTTGCTGCCGATTCGACGGTCGCAGTCGTTGATGTGTCATCTTCAAGTATCGTTGAGTCCAACGCACCTCCCTTGTTTCGATTCAGTGAAACTGCCGAATCCATACTGCTGCCTCTAGCAATCTCGAGCGTCGAATGAATATCACGTGCCTCATTCATACGAAAATTCTTCACCTCATCGAGATCGTTGTTATTAAACGACTGAAACTGAACAGCCGAATGAATTGGAAGTGTTGAGCCAGAAGCCGTACACAGCACCTCACCGGCACCGTTCAATGAAGACTGCTCATTTGACGTGGATGGTGGCGAGCAAAAGAGCGAGTTTGTCATGAAATGAGGCTCACGAGTGCCGCGTTCAACGTGTGCCTCCTTTAACTGCTGAAAAAGTGCAAATTTCAAATAAGGAAACAATGTGAATATAAACGACAATCTAAGAATGCTTTCTTCAATAACAACTGGCTGATTAACTGAATAGCTCACATCGCTATTCAGCTGAAAACCACTTCGGTTCGTTTAGGTGACCCACTCAGAGCAGTACATCATCAGCATGCACTTGCTGGCTAACGATAACGACAGATTCTTGTGGTTTAAGCATACGCTCAAACTAGCTGAAGCCGGGGTTCTAGTTAAGACGCGATCTGTATTAATGTTTAAGCTCAAGCTTAAGTACACCTTCCTGGGTGCGAGAAGCTCACCCACTGAAAATCGTCTTAAAGCAGAAATTCCAATAAACGAGTTCAAAATGATAAGAAAGCCATCGATAATCGAACAGCGCTGACCGTTTCCAGCATGGCGATTTTGTTTCTATAGGCTTTCTGTTCATTTTTAAGTGTTTCGACAAGTCTCGTAAGTCTCTGAATATCGTCAACAAATTTCGCCTCCACATGCTGCCGAACGATGCGTTCCGACATCAGCTTCTGCTTATACGAATTCTTCTTATCTTCTTCTTTACGCAACCGATACAAGAGAGCATCGACCTTCGATTCGAGCGCCTATAAAACGGAAGAACGAGATTAATTCGAACTTACACCTCAGATTCGACTACTCTGAGCATTCCACTCCTCCCTGTCGAAACACTTCAAAGCGCAATAAAATACGTCAAAATCAATCGTTGAGCTCCTGCTTGTGGTACATTGTTTAGGGCTCATATTATCGTCCAGTGATATTTATGCACTCAATGGTGTTCCCATAATTTCAAAATTACGTAGAACATTAGTACCATCTAGCCAAGAAAGCACATAAGAGCAAACCCCTTCGTGAATAGAGCGACGTCTCTTGCTGCTCTACATGAACAAAAACTTCAAAATGTTGGCCATGAAAGTATTTCTACAACTTGCTCAGGATTTGTCGCTGGAAGATGAATTTCAGAATATAGCTACATAAAGTATACGAACACGGCAGATCACTCAACAAGTACCTCAAACATCCAAACACCAACCTCTATTGTGTCTTCATTTTTAAGAATTCTGGATCTTCTCATCGAATCAAAGGAATCATCCGAATCGCCCAGTTCCGGATCGTAGGTGTTCATATTTATCGACGAACCTCTATTTCTTGCGAATTCAGATGTACCATGTGGTCGCTTATTGTACTTGGAACAATTCTGTAACGCATGTTAACTCTCCAATGCTATGTAACACAGCAGATCAGAAAAAAAAACACACAACAAAACTTTGAAGTATAAAATCAAGTCGAAAGTTTCACAAAACGGCAATTATAACACAACAAAAATGCCTTCAAGTATAACAAAAGCGTTGCGTTCACTCAATGAATGGCTGAACGAACAGCGGTTCACACACCTTTCTTCTATTCTCTATCAAAAAGTTCCCGTTTAGATGCAATTATTGCCTGACAACACGATTAAATGCCAAGGAAGCCGATATAATATCCGTCTCTGCAATCCTTACAGACTGCCGAATATCCCGACCCCCGCGCAAACTTTCCAAAAAGATTTGTGACCTTCAACTCGATCGGCTGCAAAACGCCAGCAAAATTTTATACATTGAATTTTACACGTATTTAAAGCGTTTTTCAGGTAGTGCAGATGTTGGAAAGTTGATGTAGATGGCGGTCCTAGTTTATATCATCCAAACGCCGCAACTTTACCTTCAACAATTCCCGAGTTGAAAGTACTGGACATTGAGATGCACACATAAAGCGTTGCGATGTTGTAAACTTGTAAAGGCTAATATAGCAATGGAAGATGTGTTCAAAAATGTTGCTGTGTCCACAGAGATGAGTTCTTGGATGTAGAGAAAAGCTTAAGCTCCTCCTCTGAATAGCAATAAAATGATGACACACCCTCTCCCTTAGTGGCGGCTCAATTCTGTAGTGTTCGTATTCAACTCTGCCAACACACGAACGTGATCCTTTATTTTGTTTGGGCTGCGTCACAGTATGGTATGGTGCCGTCGGCTTCACAAAGGTATCGTCGGCACTCATAAATCGTGAAGAATGTCGGTCACGTCGAGTACTTCCATGTGAAGGTAAACGATGAAATGTGTTCGCCTCCTTCAAAATAAAGAAGCATTTAGGTTGTTGACGTAACACATTGAATGGGGATGAAGAACGCACAGCAGAGCTAGAAGGGACTCTGCCCACACAATAACTAGACCACCTGTCTAAACAAAGATTTCCATTCGTCAACCTAGTGCACTACGTAATCGTTGTGTGCATCTCAGAGGAGACCTCGAAATCCGTAACCTAGCCAGTAATCACCTATTGCAATGCTCTCATACCAAAAGATTACCTTACCTCCCTTTCCAATGATAACTGTGCATCCGGCTTTATAGATATACACTAAAGTATGAAGTGACAATAAAATTGTTGGGCTCAAAATGAACCATCGTATGACCTCAAATAAAACCCAAAAATGGTGAGTTTTCCAACTGAAGATGGAAGCTCTCGAGATGAAGCACTCTGTCCAAGATTTTATACATTTAATTAAGCTTAGCCCCTATAAGTGGCCGATGCATTCAAAAGCATGCTGGCCTCAAGGACAATTCATAAGTCGTCCTCGAAGGCTTTTACAGCCTTCGGTAAGATGGGGATTTGCTATGGCTGCAGCAGCAGCTTGGCACAAAGAAGTTCAGACAAGATATGACACTCTCTCTTACAGGAAATTCAAACACTGCCCGAGGCTGACCTATAAAAGACGAACTACAAAAAGCACAAAATATTCCAGCCCCTTAGAAGTATACGTAAATCACTTAGCTGAAGTGTTCAAACAACCATTCGAATACCATCCACCCAAAATTGGGATCAGAATAAAAGGTCGATGGAATAATTTTTCACCGATTTAATCGGCTGATTTCTATTACCTCTCAATTCCTCAGCTGTTCCACTAACCGAAACGCCTTCTGGTATAAACGATTTCTCCGCAATCTTTTCAACTCAATTCGGTCTCTTGATTTCGAGGAAACCTATCAAAAAGTAAACAGCTTCTCGAGATAAATCCTCTCAGAAATGACTGAATGGATAACGAATAAAATCACTGCAACTTAGCAAACCTGGTGCTGTCGTATAATAGACCTGAAAAAAGATTTAAAAGGCTGCAACCGAAAAGTATTTCGGCATTTCAAATCGCTATTTTACCTCTTCGACGGGCGATTCATTTTCTTTGTCGCTTTTCTTCGACCGAAACATCCTGAGGAAATTAGACATCTTCGAAGCACTAACGGCTCAGATTCACGGGCACGACCAAACACTGCAATGCTATCTACCACTGATAGTTTCGAATGAAAAGATAGACCACTTCGTTCATTGACAACGCAGGAAATATGAATGCGCATACACAGACACATCGAGCAATCCAATACCATATTACCCAAAATAATAACCCATCCTGTCCCAAATTTGAGACAAATACTGGCGTGTGCAGACAAAAGTGAGAGAGTAGAAGCATGGCCCACTTCTATAAACAAATGATCGTCCTCACTTTGATCCCCCTTACCCCTCCGATACACTCTAAAATAAAGTGATGACCTCTGCATTGTATTTCAGCTTTATTTATGATTATAAATCATCCGGTTCCTGTCGAAAAAACAAAAAGTTGAAAGAGAAGAAAAACACGGAACATGATTAAAACAACGACACGTTATAAGAGAACTCAGCAGCAATTGCACAGATTAAGGAAGGAGATTTAATGCGGCACAAACTTGGATGCCTGCATCCCCTATAGAACGACCCTTCATATTCGAAGAAATTCCTCATAAATCTCTTTTGGTTATTTGAATTGCTTCATTGCAACAGACTATTTTGTTGAGAGCAGTCGAAAAGTCATTTGATAAAAAAGTTTTATTTGGAGACTTTTGGGAGGAAAATCAATGAATTTATTGCAGTTTTTTCTTCAGCTTTTTGAAAGAATTGAATCGAAACTCGAATCGATATGAAAGTCAGCCGAATACTTTAGTTACCTAGAATACCCCCATATCGATATGGCGTTTAAAGATGAGAACATTATTGTGGTAAAAGGACAAAGCCGTAATTTTACTACTGAAATGTTACGACGAATGCACTGCGTCGCACATCAGTAACTTAAAGAATCCCCCCCCCCCCC